>JAAGAY010046348.1:0-10604 GCA_011801015.1 Ardeotis arabs
CCCCTCCCCTGCCCCGGGGCACCCCGCCCCCCCGGCTCCCCGACACCCACCTCCCCCATTGCGGTAGCAGAGGTACGGGAAGCGCCAGACGTTGCCCAGCCCCACGGCGTAACCCACGCTGGTCAGCACGAACTCGATCTGGTTGCCCCAGTTGCCACGCTTGACGCTCTTGTCCTGCTTGCCCCGCTCTCCGGGCACGGCGCCGTTCTGCGGAGAGATGCCGCGGGGTGCGTCAACCGGGGACCCCTCCGCCAGCCCCATTGGAGGGGTGATGGCCACCGAATGGGACTGGGTGGTCCCCCGCATCCTGCCCCATCCCTCCCCCATGGCAGCCCCCCCGCCTCGCCATGCAAAGGCAGTGCCAAGGAGGAAGGAGGGCAGCAGCGGTGGCCCCCCCAATGAATAGCTCTGCCTGGAGCCCGGCTGCAGCGAAGGAAGAGCCTGCAACTCATACAAAGCAGGTCTGGGCGCCCGAGCACAAAGGGGCCTCTGTTCCCGTGGCCCCCCCTTCTCCGCGCCCAGCAAGAGAGGCCCCGCTGGGCGGCCACTGCCCACGGCTGGGGGGGAATGTTGGGACCCCTGGGGTGAAGCGGGACCCCCCTCAGTGGGGAGTAGGATGCAGTGACTAGGGCAGGTGGAGGGGTTGGGTGCCCCCCCAGGAAAGGCAGCTGGGGTCTTGCTGCTGGCCCAGCGTCCAGCAAGGGCACGGTGCTTGGGGCAGCGCAGCGGGGGGGTCTCATGCAGGTGGGTCCTGTGGAGACAGCCCCAGCATCCAGGCGCCCCTCACCGCAGGGGACCTGGGAGGGGCTGGCCGGGGGCAAGAAAGGGCGCTTTGTGCCGGCTGCCAACAATGCCAGCTCACACCGGGGACGACAACAACAACAGAGACGGGTGCTCGTCACCCCCAACGGAGATGGCACCCGTCACCCCTGTGGCTCCGTCCCAGCGTGGCCCTGGGCTCACACTAGCTGCCGAGCTCCAGCAGGTTGGGCTGGGGGCAGATGGCATTTTTGGGGTGCCGCAGGTGCCCTGAACACTCTCATCCCCACCTGATGCCAGGCGATGGGTGGATAGGCTGAGGGTGCTTGTCAGTCCATGGCCCCACAGCACCCACGACCCCATGGGAGCAGCACGGGGTGCCAGCAGCCCTCAGAGGATGCCAGAGCTCCGTGGTGCCCGTTTCCTCACCACAGACATCCCTGTGCCAATGCCCGCTCACACTGCTCCCCACCGCCCCACGTGCCCCCCATGATGGCTGACGTGGGCAGCAAGTGGGCCGCAAATGGGAGCCGTCGCTTTGGATCTGCTCACGCTGGCGGGGCACGGGCAGCAGGCGCGGTGCACCTAACCGTATCATTCGATTAGGGCCGGCACAGCCGGGACGTGATGCCCGGTGACTCCGGCACCGCGCTGCCAAACAAAGCCATCTGCTGCGAACGGGGCCTGCACGCGCCAGGGGCTGAGGGGGGGTGGGGGCTGCCGGGGCGTGGGGCTGTGGGAAGAGGGGTGATGGGGGAACTGGTGGGCAATTTGGGCAGGGCTATAGGGGTGATGCACTCAGCGTGCCCAGGCGGGGCACCGGGGTGCCCACGTCAGACCCCACAGGCAACGGCTCTGTCAGAAATGAGATCACAGCAACTGCAGTGCTGGGGGAGCCCCCCCGGGAGGCGGCTCTTATTGTGGGGTGCTGTGTGGGAGCGGGGCTGAGGGGTCCTGATTCAGGGGGATGCTGGCACTGTCCCCACGTCAGGGCACGCTGCCTGCTCGAGCAGGCTGATCCGATTGGGAAGACTCTGATTAAGCTGCTCGCACTAACGAGGCTCCTAATGAGCAACACAGCCAGTAGGGGGGGGCGGGCAACGCTCCAGCCTCCCTGGCAAAGGGTCTAGAGGGGGACGGGATGACAATTGCATGGCCCTGGCTCATCCTGGAGCCCCGGTGGCCAAAGGGGACCTCATCCTTGTCTCAAAGTCAGAGGGCCACCCCTCTGCTCGGGTGACTCCAGCACAGCTTCACCCCCTATACCCAATGGGGCACCCCAGCTCTGAGCTGCCTGGCACTAGTGTAACAAAAGCGCCAGGCCTCTGTGGCGCTCCCCCCTCCTTGCAGCTTGGGGCTTCAGCATGCTTGTCCCCAATAAGGGAACAGCCACATCTGTTCCCATGCATGCACAAGCATGCGCACGTGTGCACACGCTTGCATGCTCACCCCTCAGCATGCTACAACCCTCCCTCTCCCCAAATCTAGGAAGGTCACCCCGTCCTTTACACTCATTAACCTCCCTCCCAACCCCACATGGTAAAAGAGGGGAGGGGGGACACAGAGAACCCAGGCATCCAGGAAGATGAGACCCCCCTGCCACATCCCTGCTATGTGGATGGGACAGAGCTGGGCTGCAAAAGGGGAGCTGCCCCCCAGCAAGGATGCAGCGTCTAGAGGGGAAGTGGCCTTATCCCACTCCCCAAATTTTCCATGCATGTGCTCCCATGCAGTCCCCAAAGATGCCTGGCTTGGGTGCAAACATCAAGGGTGAGGAAGGATGTCCCGGGCACCCCGAACGTCCCTTTGGGGATGTTCGGGGTGCCTGGGGGATCCTTCCTCCCCCTTCCCCATGGACCTCCCCCTGCCATGGCCAAAGCTTCCCCAGCCCAGCAGAGTGGGCATCATCCATCACACTGCCTGGCACTGGAGCCTTTCTCATGCTAAGCAGCATCGCCTTGCACAATGACAGCTTGGCTGGGGTGCCCGGATGCCCCCCACTTCCCAAAGGAGCTCTGATTTATGGCTGGGAAGTTCGTGGCAGCAGTGGGATTGACGCTGGGAGGGGATGTGCAGATGGAAGGCATCTCCAGCGTGGTCCCCCACTCTTTTTCCCCAAGCACACTGGCCCCAGAGAGGTATTTCAGCCCTGTGGGGCATCAGCCTCATCCAGCTCCCCCTTGAACCAGTGATGGACCCGCCAGTTCCTTCCCAGCACCCTAATGGGGCACCAGGGCTGCTCCTGCAATGCCAATGCAGGGTACCAATCAGGCCCCTGATGTCACAGCCTGATGTCATTGCTCTTTGCCATGGCAATGGTGATGCAGTCACCAGTGACGCAGCAGACACATAGATGTTAATTAATTACACCATTTGCCAAAACAGCTGCTCTTCCAGGGCAGGGAAATGGGGTGCAGAATGCCTAGGGCAGGCAAACTCCAGTCTGGCGTGGGGGTCCCTGGGGATGGAGGGATGGGGTGACTTGGAGAGTAATCCCTAGGGATGGGGTGACGTGGTGAAGGCACCTGGGACACCCCTCTCCATCTGTCCATAGCTCCTGGGTGCTGTGGTGGGAAGGTGCCCCTGCAATCAGCTCCCACACTCCCTGCCCCCGGCACATGGGGTGATGAACACACATGGACACAGAAGTGCCAGCCCCATGACAGGGGCTGCCATGCCCTCCCAGCCTGCCTGTCCCAGCTCTGCCAGCCCCACCGGCACATCCCAGTCATCCCTGCCCTCTCTCTGCAGTACCCAGCCCTGTGCGTGCCCCTGCCCCGGCATGGCAGAGTCACAGGCATCTGGCACGGCCCGGGCAGTGGCAGCATCAGCCGTAACTGCCAGGATGGGCACAGGCAAGGGGGCACTCCCAGGGCCAGGGTGATGCAAAGCTGAGGGGGATGTACAAATGGCAGGACGCGCCCCACAGTGCGACACAGCCCTGACCACCCTCAATGCGGGGAGCCTGCCTAGCCCCACCGACAGCCCTGACTGTGCTCTGCCATCCACTCCCAGTAGACCCAGCCCCAGCACGCCATGGGGGGCTGGGGCAAACTTTGACATTGCTTGCTGATTCCCATGAAATGGAGAGGGCAGAAGGGATGGGTGGGAGGGTCTTAGCTAGACTCTGCCCCTCCAGCACTGAGCAAGGCAAAGGGGCACTGTACATGCCCTTTGCAATCAGTAGGTTCCAGAGTTAACAAACACACAACTGTCAGGCAATCTCTTCTTGTTCCCAGCACAGCTGAGGCCATAGAGGGGCTTGGTGCCACACTGCACTCTCCCTCCCCAGGGCATCCCATGTCCCTACCTGTGGAGCTTGGGGTGCCTCCCCAGCGTCCCACAGCACAGAGCTGCAGCTGTGCCTCAGTCCTGCAAAGCCATCATCCCAGAGCCAGCACAAAGGGGCTTGGAGAGCCACAGCCGTGCGGGGATGGTGCTGGCACAGCCGCCATCCAGCTCTGCCCCCTACTCTGCCCCCCAAACCCTGCTCTCACTTCCCCACTGACCTGCTGAGGGGTCCTGGGGGGACCCAGCTGGCCGGCTCGGTGAGTCCCCAGCTTCATTGGCATCTCAGGCTCCGTCACAGCAGCCGCCCGCCGGCCCGCCTCCCCCCGCCCGTTGCCTCCGGCACTTGGCACCACTCCCCGCTTGCCTCCCGGCCAGGCTCAGCCCCTTGCTGCCCGCCCTGTCGCGGCACCGGCGTCCCACCACACTGTCCGCCCCAGCACCATCCCTGCCTGCCCCATGCCACAGGCAACCCCCATGCCTCAGTTTCCCCCCCGGAGTCAGGCAGCCCCCCCGCAGCAGGCGCAGGCAGGGCAGGCTGCGCAGCGAGCTGATCCCCCGTCCTGCTTAATGAGGCCTCATTAGTGGGGTCCAGCTGCTCGCACGCTCTGGTGGGCAGCGCTGCCCTCCCCGCGGGCACCGCTGCCCGTCTGGCCAGGGCAAGGACCTGCGTTTGGAGCATGGCAGAGTGCCGCATTCCCTCGGTGCCCCCCATTCCCGTGCCCCAACACTCCCAGCCCCACACAGGTGTTCCTGCCCCTATGCCTGTCACCCACGCAGCCGCCTGGCCTTGCACGCCCACTCCAACCCCCAGCACTCGAGGGCTGTGGGGACTGGGCACGGCCCCACTGGGGAACAGGGGTGCGGGGACAAGTCTGCCCGCTGGCACATCCCCAGCCTGGTGCCATGCTACTTCACTCTGACATCATCTCGATGTCATACCGCTGGCGACATCATGGGGTCTCCATGGCAACCCTCACAAGGTCACTGCCCTGCAGGGGACCATCTGGCGGGTCATGGCACAGCCCTCCTGCCACCGGAGCACCCCACGGCCTCCCCGCTCGCCCCCCTGCTAGTGTGGGATGGGACCCCAGTGGGGTGCTATGTCCCACAGGAGGGTGGGTGCGGGGTGCCCCCCAGCCAGGCTCGGGGTGCCCCAGCTGCTCCCAGTCCTGCGCCCCGGCTGGGGAGCGCAGCCAAGGCGCCAGCGAGGCGTGATGGAGCGTTGAGGGCGGGGGGACGGGTCAGCGCTTTTGGGCAACCATCTGGGGTCTGGGCAGTGGCAGCCGCGGGCACACACGTGAACGGCACACGTGTGCGGGGTGGGTGCTCAGCCCCCTCCGCTCACTAGCACCCAGTGCCTGTCCCTGTCTCCTACTGCATTGGCCACCCAGTAGATTGGGACATGCCCCATCCATAGGATAGCAGCACCCAACCATGCCCCATGGGACGTACGCAAGCCCAGAGCCACCCCACGCTGTGCCAGCCCCAGTGACCCCAGCCCAGCCCTCCCAGCTCACCTCTCCCTGCCCCATACGCAGCCAAGGCACCTCCCATGCCCTGACACCCCACAACACACCTACATGAGCATCCCTCCATGCCCCGGTTCGACTGCACCACCTTGCCCGGGCAACCTGTGTGCCACCACCAGATATCCTGAGCTGGGCACACTGCCTCTCACACCCACCACAGCAGCCTGAGCACGGCAGGACCCACTGCCCCGTCCCAGGAATGTGGGGCTCTGCATCAGCCTGCGGAAGCACAGTGCTGCTCCCCTGGCAGCCTAGCCAGCAGGCAGAGGGGACTGCCAGCCCCATGGGGACACACTGCCGGAAACGAAGGCCCTAAAGCGGGACCCTCACCTTCCCTGACACTCCAGTCCCCACCCCGGCTGGCTGGCAGCGCTTGGGCTGAACTAGAGAGGCAGGGGTGATGGGCGCACCAGGGATGGCTGTGGGTCTTCCAGTTACTGTCATCCTGTCCCCAAGCAGGGCTGCAGGGACAATGCCCAAGGACCTGCCTGGTGTCATCATCCCTTAGCCGGGCGCTTCCTGCCGGGGCTGCCTTTCTCCAGCCCCATTCTCCCGGGGCAGACACGATTCTCCTGGGGCGCTCAGGCAGAAAAATCCCCCGCCAGCCCCCCCATCACTGCCCCTTGGTATTCCAGGAAGGGCTCCCACAGCCAAGAGCCACTTCCGCAGCCCCGCTGGCCCCCCTGCCCGCGGCACCGCATCACTGGGGCTGTCTGGGACAGGCAGGGCCCTCCCAGTCCTTAACTTCTGACACCGGAGCAGTGCCCCGGTGTCCACCCGGGGTGGGCTGGGGTGATGGCACAAGCCCACCTGAGACAGGGACCCCACAGCCAAAGGCTGCCCAGCCGTGCCAGCAAGGCAGCGCTGGAAGTCAGGAGCCGCTGGCACTGCTGGAGCCTGAACAAAGCGCCCTGAGGAGGACAAAACAAAATGTCCTTAAAGGCCGGGGAGGGAGAAGCTGTCAGACTCTCCCTGCTCTCCTGTGGCCCCATGGGGACCCCCCTGCCCAGCTACACAAGGACTGAGCCAGCCCCGGGACCTGCCCTGCGCCCCGCTGGGCACCCACTGCCATGGCCTCTGCAGGGTTTGGGAGGGGTGGAGGGGCACCGCTCGCTGTCTTGCCTGCAATTTTGGAGTGAGGACACAGAGCTTTCCAGGGCCGTCCACAAAATGCAGAGCCTGCAAAAGCAGGGCACGGCACTCTCGTCACCTTGGGACTGACGGGAAAGTACAGGCTGCAGCCCAGAGGCAGGGAAACTGAGGCACGGCTGCACATCGCCTAGCTGCTGCCTCCAGCACCCCTGTCCCTCCCCGGGCTGGCCACAGCGGGCACACCAAGTGTCACCGCAAACCTGCTGCATGCACAGCCCTAGGCAGGGGCTGCGCTGTGGGAGCCCAGGCAGGCTGGGGGTTGCGGCAGCAGGATCCGCACCTGTGGGCAGGGATGGGAGGACAGGCAGGGACAGCGACTGGCAGGGCCCTGGAGGCAGGCCAAGGAGATTAGCTCCCTTCCCCAGTGACCCAGGCAGCTCAGCAGCCAGTGCCTGTCCCGCCGCTGCTCCTCCCGAGGCTCTCGCAGCTGGCGCAGCGCAAGGATGCTCCGGGAGTAGGGATGCTCTCACAGGGACCTGCCTTCCTCCTGTAGCCCCTGCGCCAGCACCCCTGTGCCCCACGCAGGGGTGTCCTCTCAGCTCTGCAAACAGGGGAGCCCTGGGCAGAGAGCTGCAAGCCAGGGTGGCCAGCACAGCGCGTTCCAGACGCTGTGGTCCCCCACCTGTCCCCACCTCTCCGCATGCTCTGGCCCCGGCACGAGCTGGTCAGGTACTTCCGAGAAGCGAGTTAAATATTGACCAATATTGACTGGGAGCAGGTGGGTGGTCTCACGCCTGGCTCCCTGTTGCAGATGCCAGGCTTGGCCCTCACCCTGGCACGATGCCGGCTGTTCCAGTCAGGGCAAGGACACAGCGTCAGCACAGAGCCACAGTGAGCGTCCCACACATGCAAGAGCACATCCCCATGACAGACCCCTGGGTGAGCCTGGATACATCCCCATTCCCAGGCAAAGGCCTCTCCTGCTGAAACCCACCTTCCCATCCCACTGGCTGCCCTGACTGCGCTACCTGCCACGGGCAGGACAGGCGCTGGGCTCCTCACTGCAGGTGCAGCCGGGGCCATGCTGGGACATGCAAGCGGAGAAGCTGCATTCACACAAGTGCGCTGGAAGTGTCTGCTGGGCACACTGCTCCCCTGGCTCTCGGCTTCCCAGGGAAGCCCTGGCTCTGGGCCCTCTGGCTAGAGCGTGCAGCTATTTCGGGAAGCCCCCCGGGAAGGGAAGGGCCCGGCAATCATGTCAGCCCCAGCATTCAGCTCCCATCCATCAGGAAAAAGGGAAGAGCCAAGCTCAGCCTGGGCTTACCTGCCAGGCGCAGTGCAGCAGCCCAGCATGGGAAGCCGAGCTCGAGGCTCCCAGACAGCTCGCTGCACAGCAGAGCTGCCACAAGCATGGAGCCATCACAGCCCTCCAAGGAGGACACACTCGAGGCATGTCCCACTCAGGACACCACAGCCCTCCCGGCACAGGTGAGCACAGGGCTGCACCCAGCACCCCGCACCACACTGCTTGCAAGGACGGAGGGTCAGGCACTGCACCAGTGCCTGGGAACACCCAGCTCTGCCTGCACACTGTCCTACCAGCCTGGTCCAGGAGACCCTGCTGGGGCAGGCAGAGGGCAAGCAGCCCTCCGGGGCCATCCGGCACAGAGGGGCACCCACGCCCTTTACTGCGAGTAGGTGAAGGAGCCTCCCCGCCAGAGCTTTCCTGCCTTTGTCACCCACTCGGAGAGCTGGGGCGGGCGATAAGGCTGGGCAGAGCGCCTGAGACGGGCGATAGCATCTTCAGGCACAGTGAGACACCGCACCCAGGGAGCCTTGCAGGCAGCAGGCTCAGGGCAAGCAGTGGCTGGCGTCTGCCCCACAGGCATCATTCTTGGGGAGCACAACCCCGTCCAGGGGTCCTCAGGGGTCACCAAGCCTTACAGGAGCCCCAGTGTCCTGCTCCGGGTCCCCAAGGCAGTGGCCCATGCCAGCATGCCCCCCGCGCTCCAGCACTTACCAGCAGCCCCTCGCTGCACTTATCGGCCATCCCTGGAGGCTGGAGTGCGGTGCCGGCTGCCCGCCGCGGGGTCCGTCGCCTGTCCGCTCTCCGTTGCGTTGGCTGTGGCACCAGCACCAGCGAGCTTCAATCCACCGTCAGAGCAAGCTGGGCAGAGGGGAGAGACACCAAGAGAGACGTGACTGGTGGGGTGGGTATGTCCCCGCCCCGGGCCTCCCCCTCCCTCTGGGAACCAGGGGGCCGTGCCAGGCAGGACGCTCCCCTGTATTTGCCTGCAGGACACATGGCAGTGGGGCTGGCGGAGGGGTCTGGGTAGGCTGGCAGAGGGGTCTCTTCCCGCTGGCTCCCACCCCTTCTGGCATCTCCGAACCCCTTGGCACCCACACGAGCAGCAGCTCCCAGATGCTTCCCAAAAAGCAGTTAAAGATTTACCCGCTGTAGATGATGACCTTGCAGGCACGTCCCGGTGGGTGGGCCGTGGGCAGGAGTGGGGCCCCCTGAGCTCTCCCCCAGCGAGGGCAGGAGCCGAAGTGGCTGCAGCACACGGCAGCGCCGGGACTGGGCGCTGAGCGGGGCCAGCTCAGGGCTCAGCTGCCGCGCAGGACACAGATGGGAAACGATTGCCTTCTGCCCCGGTGCATCGCATGCACGTGCGGCGCAGGGGGGCCGAGCCGCTGGGCTCTGCCGGGTGCCAGGTGCTGCTGGACAGGGCACAGGCGCGGGCAGCTGCCTCCGCTGCCTTACCCCTGCCCCAGCCTGGGGCTGCTGGGGGCCCCAGAAGAGCACCGGGGCCTGACCTCGCCAGGAGGGACAGCAGCTCTTGCCAAACACCAGTTTGCTTGTCCGTACAACAGCACCGGTGTTTGCAGATCCCACATCAGCACACGGTGCCCTTGCTGGGCAGGGAAGGACCCCCGTCCCTGCCAAGGATCCCCAACGACTGCCACCACCAGCAGCCAAGCACCCCAAAGCCTGTCCCAGGCTGCCGTGGGTCTGGAGCAATCAGCAGAGGGGTATGAGGCCTCAAAGCCGTGGGGAGGGAGCATGGGCAGCAGAGATAAAGGGCAGGAGGCTGGGGGATGCAGGGCAAGCCCCCAGCCCTGGCCACAGCCCCCTCCAGAGCAGGCAGGCTGCTGCCAGCAGATACTGCACATCCCACCACCAAACCCCTCCCCAGGAGCAGCTGCATTTCCAAGGGGAGCTGAGATGTCGTCACTGCCGCAAGCCCAGCTCCTTGTGTGGCACAGGGATCTCTCGGTGCTGGGATGCAAGGGGCCAGTGGCCGGACCTTCTCCCTGCTGCTGGCCATTGCCAGCCAACCAAAAGCTGCCCACCCCTGGGGCCCTGAACTCAGCCGGGAGACTCCTACAGTGTCCCAGGAGGGGAGGGGACCCAAGGGGATGGCCCGTCAGGGTCTGCCAGGCGCTGATAAGGCGTAATGCCTGCGTGGATGCTGCTGGCTTCAGCTCCCAGCCTGGCGCGCCCAGGCGCGGGGCAGCAACGGGATGGATGCGGGGATGCCCGAGGCTGCGGCATCCCCTGGGACAGCCGGGCAGAGACGGGGATGCAGCGCACCGGTGGCTCTCCCGGAGCGCTGGGATGCCGTGACAGCTCAGAGGGCAAGGCGGCTCGTAGCTAAAGATGGGACGAGCGGCACCGCGGAAGTGGGGACACCTGGGCACCCACGGGGGCTCCCGGCTGGGGTGTCACACCTCGGCGGAGGTGGCAGCCCCACGGCACCCAGGGGAAAGTCACGGATGTCTGGCCGCAGGATGGAGCCCCCCGGTCCCCTCCCCCCGGTGCAGCCGCTGCCACCTGCGAGGCCATTTCCTCCGCCGGCATCCGCCGTGGCTCCCCGGTACCCCGGGGAGGCGGGCAGCGGGCCGGCCCGCTCCCCTCCCCCCGCCACCGCA
>JAAGAY010046348.1:10895-44435 GCA_011801015.1 Ardeotis arabs
CCGCCGCCGCCGCCGGCCCCCCCGCGTCCCCGGCAGCCCCCTCTCCCTCCCCGCCCTTCCCCGCTCCGCTGCTCCCGCGGCTGCCGGCTGGCCTGGGCACCCGATACCGGCGGAGGTGCGCGCCCCTTACCGTGCCCATGCCGCCGCCCGGCCCCTCCCGCCGCGCCGGGTGGGCCCACGGGGGCGCCGCCCCGCCTCGCCCGGCCCGCTGCCGGTACCAGTACCGGTGCCGCGCCAGGCCCGGAGCCGCCGCCGGTGCTGCCGAGTTAATGAAAGTTTGGAGGTCGGTAGGGGCCGGCAGCGGCACCGCCTCTCGCCCCCGCCACCGCAATCGCTCCGCCCCCCGCGCTGCCGCGCTCCCCAGCGCCCAGCGCCCGCACCCGCACCCGGGGGTGCGGGAACTGGAGGGGTGTGAGAGCGCACACGGCGCGCGTGGGCACACGTGGGCACACGTGGCACACATACACACGCGTGGGCACGCAGGTAAACAGGGCGCATACGGGCAGGTATGGGCACACTCGGGCACGCTGCACGCATGGGCGTGCGCAGGCACATGTGGGCACACACGGGCACACGTGGGTGCACTATGCACTTGGCACGCTTGAGCACGCACATGGCATGCTTGGCATACATGAGCACTTGCAGCCCACAGGCACCTGGACACCCAGGGATACATGCAGGCTTGCCCAGGCACATGGCACACGGGGACATACATGGGACATATGGTCACACACAGGCTTCTACAGGACACACATGCATCTGTACACACGTGTTTTCACACTCACAAGCACACACAGAGGAACACTCGCACGCAGCGTGCAGACGCACAGACACAGAGCACCGGGATGAACCCAGGCAGGGGGATGGCCGCAGGCTCCGGCCAGGATGCGTGTGGTTAGTGTGGCTGTTGTACATGTGTGCATGTGTGTGTGCATGTGTCTGTTGCATGCATGTGGGTCCATGCGCACACACCTGTATGTCCATGCATGTGCATGCTGCAAGTGTGATGGCCAGCACATGTACACACATGTGTATGCATGCAAATCTGTACACATATACCTACATATTAAGGTGTGTGTGTATCTGTGTATACACATGTAAGTGTACATGTCTGTATCTATATGCATACATGTGTATGTGGGAATCTACATGTGTGTGCAAACCTCCACACCTGTGTGTACGCATGTATGGGTACGTATGCACACATGAACTTGAGTGTACACAGATGTGGATGCATGTATGGATATACACGTACCCATAAATACATATGTGCATGTGTGTGTCCTCATACCCATGTGCATGTGTGCAGTAAGCACACGCCCCCACAGCCCAGGCCAGATGTTTCCAGTAATGCATGACGGGTGCGCCAGGGGCTGACCCTTGCCTGGCCCCTCGCCGAGGCCTCCCCTCCTTCTCTTCCCCTTCCCCCTGGGCTTCTCGCATGCCGGGACGGGTGCCTGCACCCCAGCACCCTGCCCTGCCCCCTGGATCCCTTCCAGCTCCCAAACCATGCTGCGCACCAGGGCCCTGGGGCGGCTGTGAGGAGCATGGCAGGGATGCTGTGGGGGCCTTGAGCCCCACAGCCCAGCACCCCAAATGCGCCAACAGCACAGCCCTTCCCGCATCCCACTGGGTGCTCTCTAGTCCCTTTCACCTCCGCAGCCCTGCATCCCATCCCAGGGCTGCTTCCCCCCCGGCTCCAGTGCTCCAACCAACTTGGGGAGCATCCCTTACCTGTCTCTCCACGGATCCCCGTTATCCCTGCGGGTTGCTGCCTGGTTAAGGAAATCCTCAGCACGGGATGGGGTGGCAGTGGGGGCAGCGATGGGGTGGGTGCCCCAGGGGTGCCTGGCCAGCTACTGTGGGCCCCACCGCCGCTGTCTCACCAGGGTGCTGGGCTGCAGGATGGGAGATGGTGCCGGCGCCAGTGCACTCACACACTGACGCTGCTTTCGTTTCACAAGTGTTGTAAAGTCAGAGGCAGGGCACCCACAGCAGGAAGGGGAAGGCAGCAGCGAAACTGGAGGGTGCTCAGGTCCTCCCACGCCCTCCCAGCACCCGCTCATGGCTGCTCGGCACTTGGCCTCGCACCCCACCCTGCAGCCCAAATCTGGCACCCAGCACCTAAATCCAGCTCCCCACACCCGGCATCCCAAATCCAGTATCCTACACCTGGCATCTTGCGTTAGAGGCAGGATCCGGCTGCAACCTGCACCCCTGCCCCAGGGTCTGGGCTTTGGAGAGGAGCTGCCAGCCATGGAGTTGCAGATTTGACCCTCAAGGGATGGATTTCCCTGAACGAAACTCATGCTTTTAACCCCTCTCCTCAGGGTCTCGCTCCCTTTTTGCGCATCTCTGTGTGCTCTCCCATGTCTTGAGGAAACAGGAGGAGGGGCCCCGCAGCCCCTGGCAGGTCAGCTGTCCTGCTCTAGGCTGGTGGGTGTCACAGTGTCCCCCAAGTCCCTGCAGGGTGGTGAGGGTGATGCCACAGCACCGCTTCCCCGGTGCCGTTCCAGTCCGTGGCACTGGTGGCTTCCCACCCTCCCCGTGCAGGCAGATGCAGTGACCTCATGGTGGCTGTGGCATCTTCGTGGGGGACATGGGTTGGCGTGCGAGTGGCATCGCGGTGCCGTGGCCTCTCCTCTCCCATCTCCATGGGTGCTGTTGCCTGGGAAACTGCGGGTAAATGCGGGCAGGGATCCAGAGGGGTGAAGGGTGGGGAGGAAATGCCAGCTCACAGCACCCGAGAAAGGGCTGAGCTGGCTGAAACGCAGCGATCTACGGAGAATTCCTGTGCACCAGGCCTGTGGCGTGGGGCCATGGCAACTCCTGAGTGCTTGGAGCCCTAGTGTGGTCCAGAGCTTGCCCCTGAGTTTGGGGGTTACACCAAATGCATCAGGATTTAATGCTGCCCCTCCTGTGTGCCTGGCACAAGGGCTGGCCATGGCCCTCCCTGGTATGTGCCAACCCACTTCCCGAGCACTGTGAGCCCCAAGCAGCACTGGATCTGGATCTGGCCTCGAGGTCTTCCCACTGGTGGGATGCTGCGTGCCGAGATGGGGGCTCTGCCCTTCCTGCCCTGGATCACACCGCTAATGCTTGTGTGTGTCCTGGGGTGGGAGGCACAGGAAGGGCAAAGTTCAGCTTTGGCATGATTGCACGTCACCAAAATCAACCAGTTTTCTTATAAACCAGCTTCTCGGAAGCAGCTCCCAGTTCCCCAGGCTGCGGGCCAGCCCCAAAGGGGACTGGGCTGCCTGGGGAGCTGCAGGTACCCGGGGATCGCATGCCCTGGGGTGATCCTCATCCCTGTGCCCGGCTTCCTGCCGGAGCGCTGGAGCTTGAAAAGGGAGTGGGCTGGCGGGGGACACCCTCTGCCATCAGGACAGGAGGATGGAGGTAGAAGTCCCACACAGGCTGGATGTGCCCACTCTGGGGATGGCGCAACTACCCCTGTGTTGTCAGGAAGGACCTCACAATGCAGCAGGGGAAGCTCCCAGCAAGAGCCACCAGCTCATGTTTTGCCCTTCCAGCTTTCTCGTCTTTCTATTCTCCCCTGCACGTCCTCCTCATCCTGTCCAGCACATGGAGAGAGGAACTGGTCCATGGCAGCACGTCATCTCCCACCCCACGGCACCCGTGATGGTATCAGAGCTCTTGGAAAAGCCCCAAAATAGTCCCTGATTTCCCAGCAATTTGAAGCCACCTCATGAGAGCCATCTTGCTCCCCAGTAAATGCCTGGCATGCTTGCAATGCTGTGTGGCAGTGCCATACCCCTGCCCTGGCACCTTCCTCCATGCCAGGACCCCTGTCCCTGCTGTGCCAAGAGCTGCCCCTCCCCCAGCCCTGGGCTCAGCTGCCCCCGGGGCCCTGCCATGCCCCTGCCCCGGGCTTCACCAGCGGCTCACACTGCCTCCGGCTCCCGGCTTCGGCTGAGTGCTGCGGCCTGGGCCAGTGCCAGGGCAGGCGAGTGGTGTTAGGCATGGGAGGAGACGCTGCCGGCATCATTGCTCCCAGCCACAGGGATCTGCAAAACAGGCACACCTCCTGGGGACTTTCCACTCTGGTGCCTGTTAGTGGCCTGGAAAAAACCACTCGTGGAGGATCCAGCCAGCCTGGGGGAGGCTCTGGCTCGAATGGCCAGCGAGATGGATGGGCAAACCTGCAGTGTCCCAGGGCCAGTGTCTGTGGGGGATGAAGCCAGGTCCCCACTCTGCCCTCCCCATAGCCCACCTCAATGGTACACACATGGCACCCAGCTCACAGCGCAGGGCTTGTGTTTCACACCACGGACACGTGCAGATGGCAGGGACAGCCCTGGGCACAAGCAAGGGCTCTGTTGCTGGGAGCTCATCCTTCGGCTGCGGGTCTCCAGGCTGTTGTTCCTCCGTCTGCCCCGGTCGCACCTGGCTGGGAGGCACAGAGCTGTCTGGATGGGTTTAGTGTCGACTGCACTGGGCTCTGGGCTCCCTCATCCCTGGGTGCTGGGGGCAGCAGGATGCTGGGCACCTCATGGGAAGCGTATGCACCTCCCCTAATGCTGCCCGTGGGTCCCTGCCCCAGTGCAGGCTCTGTGCTGCAGAGAGCATGACAGCTGGGGTGCCTTGGGCTGCCCAAAATAGCTGTCCCTGCTCCCTCCACTGCCTGGCTGCTGGGAGCTACCCCTAACAGCGCCCCACAGACCTGGAGCAGCTGGAGACGGCTGCCATCCCGCTGCAGCGCTCAGCCCACCGCCCATGGGTTGCTGGCCGCTGAGCACCCCAGCCTGGGGCGAGCATCGCCCTGCCCTCTGCCTCCCCCGAGCATCGCCCTGCGCCGGTGCATCCATGGGTGCTCTGCCCGGGGAGGCTGTGTGGCCGCAGTCCTGGGGCTCTGCAGACCCACCTTTGCCCCCCAGATGGGGATAGCTGGTGCCCTGAGACTGGGCAGGGCTCGCAGAGCTGCTCCTAGCTCCTGTTGCAACTTGGTGGCCAGCCATGCACCGCAGGGTGCCCCCCATGTCTCCGTCCCCACCATGCCACAAGCCAGCCGCACACAGGGACTAGGCTGGCGTCTCTCTGCCACCAGATTCCCCTTCCTGACCTGGCTGGCCAGCTCTTGGGCCCTGGCAGAAAGGGATGGTGCTGCTGCCCTGACTCGGGCTGGTGCCACGTCCCCTGGGAGCAGCGGGCAGGCAGGTGGCTGGGCATAAATCATGCCTGGCTGCTAGGGCTGGGCTGGGCAGCTTCCCTGGGGTGCAGGGTTGTGTCCCTCCCACAGAAAGTGCATGGGGGTGAGGGACAGGGGACCACAGCTGCACCACCAGCTTGGCAAAGCAGCAGCTGGCACTTGCCCATGTGTGACATTTGTGGATGCAGGTCCCTGGGGATGGTCCCCAAGGCCATCTCCTCTGCATCCTTGGGGGCAGTGAGGAGGACAGAGTGCTGCCTGGCCAACTGCCCCAGCAGTGCTCCACCATGCATGACACAGGGGTTTCAGTTCCCCTTGGTGTACTCATATGGTGCAACCACTCACGCAGAAGTATCCCCCCACCCATCCTCCACCACATCATGCCTCAGACTCCTGCTAAAATTCCCTGTGGGGAATTCAGCCAAGCGTCCCCGGGGCTGGACCGTGGCGGTGTGGGAAACGCAGTGATGGTGTGGAAATGGTACAAGCTCCCTGAGGCTCCGAGACCCTGCTCCAGCCAGGGTGCTGCTGTGGTCCTGGCCAGGAGACCATGGCACGCCGAGGAGTCGGTGACCCACGTAACAGCAAGTCTGAGCAGGCCCAGCCCTATGCTGTGGGCACCCCTTGGCTGCAGGTTGAGCTCAGCTGCGTCTGGAGCCAGGCTGTAACAGAGGAGACCGCAGGGAGCTCGTACCCAGAACCTGCCACATGCGTACCTGTGTCCTTAAAACAGCAGCAAGAAGTTCTCATGTGAGCATCTTCCGTTTTGGTAGCAGAAATGATGAGTGGAGTGGTTTTCTTCTAAGAAAATTCTGTAATGGCTCAAATGGCTGAAACGGGGTAACCGCTTCCACCGATGGGGTCTGCATGGCGTGCTGTGTCTGGTTGGAGGTCTGTCCAATGCCACGCAGCTCAGGGTCCCTGCATCGGCAGGGATCTGAGATTGTCTATAGCAGTCTCTCTACAGTGTGAGCTCTAATAAATAGCATTTTAAATTACACTTAAAGAGTCTGAGTGCCTTTCTGGCTGGCAACATGACAACCAGCGCCTCCTGGTGCAAAACAAACACTGGCTGTGTTTGGAGTGGGGGTCCCAGCGCGAGAGGGGGCAGCTGGAGGGCTCCGTGGTTGGAGTCCATGGACCCCAGGACGGGTGAAATTCCTGGTGCCGGCAGAGACAAGCAGGTGTCACGACCGTGAGTCCTGGGGACCCCCTAACCGGCTGGGGCGGGGGGGTAGGGGGTCTCCCCAGCACAGGTCCGGAGGGATGGAGGCAGGGATGTCGCACGGACAGGGACCCAACCGTGCCCGGGGTGGGGCGGGGAGGGGGGTCACCCCTCTGCCAACCTGTCCCGCAGCTCGCCCCTCTCTGCGCAGGGGACCCCGGGGGACCTGGCGGGTGCTGAGGACCCGCTTTCTCATCTCACGGGGCCCGGAGGGGAACTGCCGGCCTCAGCGGGGCGGAGGAGGAGGAGGAGGCGGAGGAGGGGGAGGGTGCCAGGGTGTCCCCCGTCCCGCCCCGCAGCCGGGAGAGCTGGGAAGGAGCCGGGCTCCCTCTGCGGACAGCGGCCGCTCACTGCAGCCGCCGGCAAAGCGGCCGGGACCGGCTCCTGCGGTCCCCTCGGGGATACTGTCCCCCGTGGGCAGAGCCCGGCGTGGGTGCCCTGCGCCCCCGCTGCTGGCAGAGACAAGGGCTGTCTCCCCCGTGGGCTACCCCCACGCTTGGTGTGTGCCGGTGCCACCCACCATCCCCAAAACGGCTCGTGGGTCCCTGGGGAGAGCTGTCAGGAGCTCTACGTGTGAAGCTGGGGTGTGGCTCCCTTCGGAGCCGTTCACAGCAGGTAAAATCCAAATATCCCTGCCCTGTGCTGCTAAGAGTGTTCCCGAGCCTGAAAACAAACTCCAGAATGCCCGGGGACAGAGCTGCCTGACCCCGGAACACGCACCGCGGCCGGCCATGCCACGCGACTTTGCAGCTCTTAATGCAACTTGGCAGCAGTAAGGGAAGCAGGGAACAGAGGGGACAGCTGCAAAAAGGCTGGGAGGGATGGCCCAGGCCAGGGGAGCACCCGGGTGCAAGGTTCCTGTGGCATAGGGTGGGATGCTGGGGTGATGGGCATGCAAATCTGCTCAGGCCAGCCAGTCCTGAGCTCCCATGGCTCAGAGAGATTTGTTCAGGGCTTTTTTTTTTTTTTTTTTTTGTTCCTGGAGGCAGGGATTTTAGGAGAAGCTGGAAGTGTCAGAGTGGGATGAGGCACGGCACATTTGTAGGAGGACATGGGGCTGTCTTAGCTGTCAAGGGTAATCACAGGCTAGTGGGCATCACATCTGTCCTGGAGAAATGGGGGAAACTGAGATGGGATCTAATTAATAAAGACTGAACGAGTAGGGATCCTAACTCACATTGCCTTTGCCTCATGGAAACTTGACCTCGCCTGCCCAAACCTATCAGGTCACTTTCCGAGACGAGGAATGTACTTGATAAAGACACTGGGGCGACCAGCAAGCAGCCTGGTAAGATGAGCAGGGTGGCATGTCCACACAGCACAGGGCTGCAAGGATGCTTGGGTGGGCGCCCACGGCACCTTGCAGAGGGCCCACATGGGGCAGCCAGGCCTGCGGGTGCCTGGAGGTGGCTCTGCCCATCACCACGGGGGCAGGGGCAATGCCAAACCACTGCCCATGAAACCTCTGTGGACTATGCCGCAGAGATGAGGACAGATCCACGCATCGAGCAGCCGGAAACAAAATGTCGCATTTCGCCCAAAGCTGGGTGGAGGGTGAGGAGTGGGGGAGCGGGCCTGGCTGGCAGGGGACAGCAGGACATCAGGAGCGCTGCCCTAGGGCTGAGGAACCGCGAATCCCGGGGCTCCCAGGGCCAGGGAGCAGGGAGTGGCGGGTGCCCCGCTACCGGTAGAGGGAGGCAGACACCGCGGTGGAGCGGGGGGGATGCTCGGGCACGGCCACGCCGACCCGGGACCAGAGGCTGGAGGGGAGAGGGGGACATGGGGACAAAGCCTGAGGACCCAGGGTGGCACAGCGTACCCCACGGCCCTGAGACTGCTCCAAGCCCAGCCGCGTGATTGAGCTCTAAGCCATAATTTTGGAACCGTGGATTTCTGGATGAAGACCAAAGGTTGTTTCTGACCCCAGAACCAGCCCAGCACGGCACTGAGCACTGGGACAGAAAGTTGCTGGCTTGGCCCAGGGTGCTTTGGGGTCAGGGAGATGTGGACCTGCCTCGGTGGCACCAGCATCCTTGCTGCATGGGCCCAGGGCCTGTGCCTTCATCCCTGGGAGCCCTGTCCCTCTGGGGTGCTGGCCTCATCCCTCCCCCGTGAGAAGCGTCACGGTCCCCAGAGCTGTGCTCCTGTGCCTCGCAACCCGCAGTGGGTGTCGGTCCTGGGGCTGCTGGTCCTGTGACACATCTGGTGCCGCTGGTGCACCCATTGCCCGTGCCGACACAGGCTGTGCCGGGAGCTTCCCCACAGGCCGTCAGTACTGAATGGTGCCTGGGTGTGTCCCCAGCTAAATTTAAAGGGCTTTGCGGTATAAATATCCTTGGTCATAAATAAACAGAGAGGCTAGATGTTTATCAGGGCCTTCCTGGCAGCCTTGCTCCAGCGTGCCAGGCACCCCACGCAGTCCCCACAGTCCTCTCTGGGCTGTCCCCTCTCTGCTGGCAGCACAGCCAGTTCCTGCGCTGCCCTATGGGCACACGGGCACAGGGTCCTGCCCCATGCCACGGTCCTGCCTCAGTCCCACCAGGCTCTCAGGGGAAAAGATCCAGCAGCCGCTGTTGCTTCTCTGGAGATGCTGACCATGGCCGTTTGCTGGTGGAAGCGGGGATGGCCCCAGGCCGTGTGCTGTCGCCTGCCACCAGCCCCATTTGCCCCGTACCCTGAGAACAGGTTTGCATGGGGACACAGGGGAGTGGGGCTGGCATCTTGGCATCCGCTGTGGCTGGTGTGGGGCACCACACTCTGGGGTAGGCCACTGCTGTGGCCCTGGAGACCCTGAGGCACCGCTGGCCTGGCCCCAGAGCTGGTGTCTGGGGAGTTCCCAGGCTGTGCTGGCACTGCCCCTCGTGCCAGGCCACCATGTGGCCACTGTGGGTCAGGGCCAGGGCCACAACAGGGGGAGGAGCCAGACTACAATGTGGGGCAGAGCTGGAGGTGCTGGGCCATGTGAACGGGAGGTGAGGACCAGGCAGAGGGGCAGGAGCAGCCCCCACACCACTGGCAGGAGGGTCCTGTGGGCACAGTGCCCATGAGCTGGCCCACCGTAAGTGTCTCAGCACTGCTGCTGAGTGCCATCCCATGCTGGCACCAGCCTGTGAATACTTGGGTGCATTTGCCCCCTGCCAGCCCTGCCAGTGGGGAGCTCTGGGGGTGCCCTCTGGGAATGAGGGCTTTCTGTAGGATGAGCGGCCTCTCTGCAGCCCATGGGATGGCATCAAGGCTGGAGCAGCAGCTCTATGCCCCCACCTGCCCCTGTGTCTGTACTCTGGGCCAAGCTCTTGGCCAGTTGTTCCCAGTCCTTCCTGAACTGCCCATTTCTAGACCCTGTCCCATACCCTGCACCTCTCAGAGTCTCCCACTGCTCACTTCCAACCGGTCCTGACCAACCTGCCTGAGCTATGCTGCACAGCCCTCCGCCACACAGCCAGGCACAGAGGCTCGAGCATCTCTCTGCGAGAGTCAGCAGCTCTTCTGTGACCCATAGCTGTGCCAGGAGCATGGGCTGGGCTGGAGGGGGATGCTCTGATGAGGATGCTCCCTTGAGCAAAGCCCCACTGAGCTGTGCCATGCTGTGCTGTGGGGTGGCCGTGGGGCTGCGGGCACAACGGGCAGACAGCAGGTTGGCTGCACCTTGCAGAGGTGTGAGGGAAAACCTCTGGCACGTGGGCACCTGGTAAAAGGTCACCAGAATTTAGCTGGAGCCAGTCCCCAGCACTGGCAAACTGTTTCTGGCTGGCTCGGATCTGTCCTCTTCACCATCTGCAGCCCGGGGTTAATGAGTAGCTCCAGGGTACACAACTGGAGGGTCATTAAACAGCAGTCGAACAAGCCAGGGCTGCCAGCAGCACTCGAACAAAGGGGGCTGATTCACTGTTTGCCCTGCAACAATATTTACTCTGGCCAGGAGTGAGGGAATGTTTGTGCGGGGCAGGACGGCGGGGCGACATGGGGACTGCCAGGGGAGGGCGGCCATGCCGGGGAGAGGACCGCGCACGCCACCGCAGTCCTGCCTGCTGCAGGCAGGCTGCCTGGCACAGCCACTAGTGCCCGTGGCTCAGTGGGGTGTCCCCATGCCCCTCGATGTCTCCATCCACCCTGGGGAGCTGAGGTCACAGAGTTGGAGCTGCATGAGGCCGGGTTCAGCATCAAGCTCCCCCAGCCCGGCAGCCTGCTCCAGCATCCTCGCCGGTCCGTTGTCCTCAGGAAGTCAGTCTGCTCCCAAGGGAGGCAAGGAGCAGCAGGTGGGGAGGACAGGGATGGGGGTACCTGGCTGAAGATGGGTAAAACCCCCTGGCTCCCCCCAGGAGACATGTATCCCCAACCCTCGTGTGAGGCTGCTTGTGCCTCAGGAGTAGCTGGGAGGGATGCTGGGAGGTGACCTTGTCTCACTCATCTCCTTTGCTGTCCCCAGAAAGCTGATGAGGGAAGATTGCTTGCTGATTAGTTCACTACCTAATTAGCCTGGACTGAAGATGTGTCACGTGCACAGTCGATATGCTCGTGCTCATATATACGTGTACACGCACACATGTGTCTGCGCACACTCGGTAGCCCCAGGGCTGGGACACTCGCCGGGAAACACACTGCATCCCTGGGAGATGCTAAGACAAGAGAGGCATTCAGCAAATACGCTGTTTCATGCCAGGGCCTGCCACAAGCCGGCCTCCCTAACGCAGCCGCGATGGGCTGGGGCATGCAGGCTGTGCCATCCCTATGAGCCCTGAAGCCGCTCCGGCTCCCAGCCCTCTCGGTGCTGCTGCCTGGCACAGCCTTTTCCCACAGCTGTGCACGTACCGCACCTTGCCGGGGCATCTCTCTGCACCCCACCCAGATGACCCTCCCACCCATAGGCAGGGATGGGAGCTGCTGGGCTGTTAGTGGCCATCAGGATCAAGAAGCACCCGTCAGCTCACCCTGGTGCATGCCCTTGGCACAGGGACCATGCTGGCCATGGTGGGGGTGCATATGCAACTGCAGGGTGGGCGAGCAGCTGGCACCGACCCTGGCTTCCTCCCCAGCATCCCACTGGTGCGTCCAGACTTGCCTCGGTGGGGCAGAGGGGTCCTGGTCAGGTACAGGAGCACTGTGTGTGCCCTGCCCTAGCAGGGGGGCTTCCCACCCTGCCTGCGCAGACTCATGGCGCAGCAGCCCACCTGCACACCCCTCCCTGCCCCTCCGGGCCCTGCAGCCTGCTGGGCTGAGGGTGGAGGGGGGCAGATTCCTTTCCAGGTGGAGGATTTCTCTCCTCAGGAGCAGTGAATTATCCCCAGCCTGTCGCACGCGATCCATCTGCCTGTCCACACGCTTTGCCAGGCTGCAGGCATGGTGCCCGCCCGGTGTCCTGGGTGCACCGGGTTCTCATCTCAGGGTCTGTGCACACCCTGTGTCCAGCCTGGACTCCTCATGTCCTTGTAGCCTCACACAGAGTGGAGGACCTTGGGCAGGGCTGAAGCATGTTTGAGTGTTGGGCATGACAGCTTGGCTAAAGTTAGGACCTGCACCTCCATCCCCAAAGACCTGAGAGCACCCCTGGCACACACAGCAGGACGGGAGCAGGTCCTGCTGCTCTCCCTGCTCTGCCTGGTGGCTCCTGGGTACAGCACCCAGCTCAGCCCATGTGGAGTCAGACCCTGTCCCTGGATGCCAGCAGCCATGGGCTCAAACATGTGTCCCCAACAGTGCTGGCTGATGTGTGCCCCCGTGCTGGCCTCTGCATGAGTGAGCAGCGTGGAGGGCAACTGGCCCCATTCGTCTCTGCGTCCCGTGCTGATGCAGCCGTCCAGGCTGACGCAGGCTGGAGCCCTCTGCCAGGGCAGCCAGAAATGTGGTGTCCCAAGACAGGACATGCTGACTGGATAGGTTTCCCAGCCAGGACCAGGATCCCCAGGCCTGGAGGTGACAGTGCTTGGGACATCCCCCCAGCCGACACACTGGGACTGGGCAACCGAGCTGGAGCCAGGACTCCTGGGTCCCTGGCCAGGCTCTGGCAGCCGAGGCATCCCCTCAGTGTAGCACTGCAGGGGGGTGGGAACGGCTGGGATTTGCTGAGTTCAGCCCTTTGGTACCCACTCTTTGCCGGGGGCATCCTCATCCACCTGCCTCTGTCAGGAGCGGGAGCAGAGGGGACAAAAGCCTGTCATTACCCAGCCCAGAGCAGCCTCCCTGCGCCCAGAGCCAGCCCCCTGCCTGGCTAATCACACTCCCCTCTTTAAGCAGCCCCTCATTCAGCCCTCATGAAGGGGAACAGCAGGGGATCCAATTAGACCCGAAATGACAGGCTGGGGCCGGGATCCTGCTCTACCTGTCCTGGCCCCGGGGCGAGCATCATTCACAGGGTGAGTGCCTCGATGGGCCAGTGTGGGGGACAACAGGGACAATGTGGGCTTGCTGGGGTGCAGCACCCTTGCCCTAGATACTGCTGCCATCCGCTGGCACTGGAGCCAGGGCAGGGGCTGTAGATGCTGCCAGATGCTGCTGCAGGGGATTGGCCCATGCTCTGCATGTCCCTGTGTGTGCCAGGCATGTGTAGCCCTGTGCACACATGTGTGCAGGTGTGCCAGGCTCTGCCACCCTTTCGGGCCCAGGAGTACGTTCCTCCAGCAGTGCAAATTGCTGCTGCCTCCTCCGGGGCAACACGCTTGCTGCTCTACACCGTGGTGGACCCTGGCCCTGCCATGCAATCGCCACTGGCTGCAGTGGGTAGAGCTGCCCCCCCCCCAATACCCACTCCAGGGTGCAGCCTGGCCCCTGCCACGGCCCCATCTCTGCAACCTCCACTCTGCTGCCCTGTGAGGACCACAGAGGCTCTTGGGTCTCCCCAGCATGACCACTCCAACTCCCCCACCCCAACCCACTCCCTTGGGCACTGGTGGCACTGGTGGGACCACGAGAGCTGCACACATCTTGGCTCTGTGGGGGCATCTGAACTTGTCAGTGGCCCCAAAGTCCGGGTCCCTATGGCTGGTGCATCCTCACTCTCTGGGTGTCAGCAAGGAGAGGGTGCAGTGTAGGTGGTGGGAGGCCGGGTGGGGAAGGGTTACAGTTGCAGAGGGACTGGGTTCCCAGCACCTTCCCAGCAGGAGCTATGGGGCTCATTAACCAGATGTGGACAGGGATGGGAGGGACATCGTTAGGGATGGAGAGCAGAGCTGGAGTGCCCAGCCTCCGGGCACCACGGGGCTCTATCCCTCCTCTGCCAGCCAGGATCCGGTCTCCCTTCCTCAGGGAGGAGGCCTCACCTCAGCAGTGAGGCTGGCCAGCCCCACTCCTCCATCCCAGCGGTGCCCCCATCACTTATCTCCTGCCCTCGCAGCCGGCACCCTGTGCAGCAGCTGCCCGGACACCACACCTGAGTGGCTCCAGGAAA
This sequence comes from Ardeotis arabs, assembly GCA_011801015.1. Taxonomy (NCBI): domain Eukaryota; kingdom Metazoa; phylum Chordata; class Aves; order Otidiformes; family Otididae; genus Ardeotis; species Ardeotis arabs. Next base: position 24,672 of record JAAGAY010046348.1, read on the forward strand.
GGCTTGGGATAAAGGGAGTCCTTCCATCCTTCTGGTAGGAATGCAGCCCCTGGGTCTGGTGATGGTACTAGAGGGGGCTTCTACCCCCGGGGTCCCTTTTCTCCCTGCCAGGGGATTCGCTCACTGGGACCCTGACTTCCCCTGAGCTTCCAGGCAGCCCCTGCTCCAGGCAGGGAGAGCTGTGCGTAATTACAGACCCTGGTAGCAATGCTAATCACTGGCTGTGGGAATAAACAGAGCAGGTCAGGGTGCCCAGGGGTCTGCACCTCCCCTGCCCTGGCCAAGAGCTCACGTCCTGTCCAGCATGGCTAGGAGGAGGGCATGGAGGCACAGCCTAGCATGGCCTAGCATTGCCCAGGGCAATCCCCGGGGTGCTGGGGACCCCAGAATGAGTTCGGCATCACCACAGTACCTGAGCCCCACACTCCAGATCTAAAAGAAGGATGCTCTGGGACTGTGTGGGGCTGGGCAGGGCTGCTGGCCTGGGGTCCATGGCTTCTCCAGGGCTTTACTGAGCACTTCTCCTCTGCCATGCTCTCTGCCTCAATCTCCCCATGTTGCAGAAGGAGGCGTGGGCAAGCAGGCGCGTGAGCTGTCCTGCTGCTGGGGGCAGGAGTGGTAGCACAGCCTGAGTCGCCCTGGGCAGGCTGCAAGGACAGCGAGGCACCGCAGGGCTCAGCACGGCAAGCAACCCCTGTGGCCACAGCTACACCCTCTGCTCAAAACTATGTCCTCAACCCCAGCACGGAGCTGCGGATGGCTCTGGGCAGGAGAAGGGTTTTCAATGGGCAGCATGAGTTTGGATGAAGGTCTGGCCTCTCCTGAAGGCTGAGCGTCCCCACATTGCTGGTACCATTTCACACAGCAGGAAGGAGAGCCCAGCTCACTAGAGACATCCTAGCCCGGCTTTGCCTGCCCAGCTCCCAGCCCTGGGCAACCCCTACCCTCCTGCCTGGCCCCAGTGGGTGCCTCTCCCTGTACTCCAGCACCAAGAGATGCCTGTCCTCACCAGCACCGCTCCTCCTGGCACATCCTTCAGCCACGGTGGCAAACAAATGGCACCCGCATTGCCCACCCGGGCCTGACTCGCCCAGCCAGTCCAGCAGCCTCAGCCACCCGGCAGAGAGCTGGCAGGTTTCTCCCCATATCTCCCGGCCTTGGCATGACTCAATGCCCGCTCACCACCGGCGCTCACAACCCCGCTCCCTTGCCGTCCGCCCAGCATCACCCAGGCAGGGCGGCTGTGGCATTGCGGGGAGCCAGCCGGCACCGGGGCAGGATGCCGGAGCCTGGGCGCAGAGCCAGGGAGGCAGGGCAGGAGCCAGGGCGATGTGTTGCCCCAGCTTGGTGCTCCAGGAACTTGCCCATCCGGATGGGGAAGAGGCAGGTGCCAAGCAACCATCCGGGAAATCGCGGCAAGATCCAACACGACTGGCCTGACAGGCTGGGAAACAGCCGGAAAGAGACAACCTGGCCCCTGTGTCACGGTTTGTAGCCACCGTTCTGGGGAGAGGCACCAGGAAGAGCTTGGGGCAGCTCCTGCCTGAGCCACCTGCTCACACGAGAGCTCGCCAACCCGCTGCCGAGTGAGCCGGCAGTGCTGACTGGCACACCGCTGCACGCTGGGAACTGCTACCCGGGACACTCGGATGCGTGTGACTATGGCGCAGGTGGACAGGCACGCATCCTGACACCACAAGCACCTTGCAGTGCACACTCCTGCATATACACACGTGCCCCCCTGCAACATCCCCCCCTGCAGGCGCTGTGCACACCCCCACACGCATGCACAGGCCGCCCCACACACCCCCAAACATAGTGCGCATACATCAGTGTCCCCCATAGACGCAAGTACCTCTGCAAATGTCCCCATCTGAACGCACGTGCACCCCTTGCACGCATGCACACCCTGCATGCGTATATACACACCCTACACACAGGCACACGTCGCATACACACCATGCACACCCGCCACATCCATGCATAGCCCACCCAGACCCCATGCCATGGATTCTGCCCCCCACGTCCCATGTGCACACCCATCACACACGCAAACCCCTCACATGCCCACACACCCCACTCCCTCCCCTGCCCCGCGGCTCAGTTTGGGCTCGTATGTGCCCGCACGCCACATGGGGACACGGACACGTGGCACACTGCCATGGACACCCCCAGATCATGCGTCTCCACACTCCTGTACATCTCCCATGCACACGGGCCCCTCACTTGGCTGCTTCCCCCGGGGTTGTCCCAGTGCGGGGCTGGCGAGGTGCTGTGGCATGCTGGCTGCCTGGACTCGTCCTCCACCCACGTGGCCACACTGCCCTGGGCTCAGCCACAGCCCGGCAAAGCCACTGCACACGTTGGCACTGGCATGACCCCATGGTCCCGTGTGAGGGCAGCTGTGGGGGGAGTTGCTGCCATGCCAAGGTGGGTCACACCTTGCCCCAGCGCTGGGCCAGCTCTTGGCAATCCCTGGCACAGCTTTGCTGGGCCCCAGAGCGGATTCGGGGAGTGCGGTGCCAGGAGGGATGGGCAGGTGGTAGGAGAGGCACATGTGCTCCTTTTGGACAGTGAGCCACCCCGAGGGGCTGCCGGTGGCTTCCTCACCCCCGTCCTGACCCCACCAGGCACCCAGTGCCCCCTCCCTCTGTACCCTATCCCAGCAGCCTCCCTGGCACTCCATGCCACCAGCCATGTGCATCCTATGCGCCCGAGGCCTCAGCGGTGGCTATGTTTGTAAGTGCCATCCCTGGTGCTGAGGGGGTGACACTCCTGGCGTGCCTGGATGCGGATGTGGGACAGTGCAGGTGGCCACGAGCAGAGGCCGGGTTGGCTGACGGCAGGGTGAGGTTGCTGGCAGCACCGCTGTGCTCTTCGAAAGAGTCAGGTGCAGCAGCGAGCTGGGGCAGGAGGCGGCAGGAGGTTAGCGATGCTGCGTGCAGTGCCCAGAGCTGGGGCACTGTGGCAGAGGATGCAAACCCCTTCCCCAGGCAGCTTAGGGTGAGGGGGACAAGGGTGGGTGCTCCCTGTGGGCTACAGGACCCCCAGCACCGAAGCTTCCCTGAGACAGGGCAGGAGCATTTGCTCTGCGCTGCTGGGGTCCAGGGTGGGAAGCCCAGCCCCAGGGCAGGGGAGGGCACCCCAGAGGGTCCACACAGGGACAGGCGCCCATCACCTTGCATGGAGCCGTGCATGGCCGCTGGAGCCGGCACAGGCTGCTGGCATGGCCGGGTGCGGGTAAGGGTTTTGGCAGCGGAGGTGCTGGTGACTCAGAGCCAGGAGGAATGTGGAAAATGCAGCTCGGCCGCCATGCCACGTGAGATGCAGGCAGGGCCAGGCCTGCCAGCGCAGCCAGGCTCCAGCGCCGCGTGCACCGCGTTGCGCGCAGTGACGCTGGGCCAGGGCAGCCGGTGCGCCCTGCTGACGAGGCACCACGAAGGCCCTAATTAAGTGCGTGGGTCGCTGGGACGGGTTCAGCTCGCCCTCCTCTGCAGTGTTGAGCAATCGTGCAGCAAGCTGGCACCATGCGGCCGCCTGCCCAGCTGCCAGTGGCAGCTGGCTGGGATGCTTTTGGGAGCCCAAAGGCCACAGGCTCATCCCCTGCCTGCTGCAGCCCTGCGCTGGGTGACCATGGCAGGTGGCAGCTCCACTGGTGATCACCAGCAGTCTGGCAGCGTGAAGAAAAGCTGCCTGAGCTTGCAGGGTAGCAGGGCGTGGGAAGTGGGGACCCCAGCTCCAGGCTTGTGTGTCGTGCTGTGACATGCCACTACCTTGGTGCCCATGGATGCTCTCCATGCCCCTACTGCCCTCCACGCCCCCTAGTCCAGCCCCAGCCCTGCCCAGGTGTGTTGCCTCCTAAACAGACTCCATGCTGCTGGAAGAAGCTGCCAAGGGAACTCCAAGTCCTCCCAAGGTGTCATTTGGAGGTGGCATGAGATGCTTCTCCACTCCTAGGTGCCTCCAACCACCCCAGGGACAGGCAGGGCAGGGTGGCCCTGGAGACTGGCTATTTCTGGCAAGACCTGGAGCACCGACATTTGCAGGTAATGTTGCCTTCAATCAGGGATGGAGATGGCAGCAGCTTCCAGGCACCCGCACTCTCCACCCAGGGCAGAGCTTGTGTGTTCCTCTGGGCAGGGCCGGCGTGTGCCCAAAGGGAAGTGGCCGAGGGATTTAATGCCCCAAGGAGAGGGAAAGGCTGCAGAGAGGTGGGTCCCAGCTGATGGCTTTCCTGGAGCATCCCAGGAGTGCAGGCAGGACTCAGCCTGGCAGCAGCGGCAGGAACGAGGCTGGCTGCAATCCAGTTAACCACAGTCACAAGTCAAAACCTGGCTGAGTGAGGCCATCGACTGAATGCGTGGCAGAATCCGAATCCAGGCCAAAAAGCACAAGGGGGTTGCTGGTATCTTCTCTTCCACCTCGTGACTGTGCTGACGACCCTCTCCTGGACCAGGGACAGGTCCTTGGGGTCCAGGTGGGGTGAAAATAGTGTCCAGAGGTTTGGTTTTGGGAAAACAGCCACGTGACACTTGTCTGCTTGTCCTTGTCCTACCAAGGGATGACTTAGACAGGTGAAGAGCCAGGAGCACAGAGGTTCAGGAACCAGGGAGCACTCCCAGTGTGGTGGTCTCGGGGCCAGGATGGTTTTTACAGGCAGGACTGGTTTTGGTGACTGGAAAAGGTGGTGAGAGCCAAGAGGTGAAGCTGTAGCCAGGGAAGAGACGTCTGGGGGCAGAGGGCACCCTCCGGATCACAGGCAGTGAAAGGCGGGAGGGCAGGAAGCTATGGGGTCAAAGTGAGTCAGGTGCGAGTCACGGCCAAACAAAAGGTGAGATGCTTGGATAAGAACCGCAGCTGACTCAGGGTTTCCACCTCTTCCAGAGGGTGACCACAGGGGACGGCTAGGGACAAACTGGGACCCCGCTTCATGTGCAGCCAGTGCTGGGAGGAGGCGGTGGTTGCATCCTGATGCCGTCGGTACCCCAGAGTCCAGACCTGATGAGGGGAGCAGCACCGGCTTCTGTCCGGGGCTCCATCCAGCCCCAGTGTCCTGTAGCATGGGGGGTCCCAGAGGAAATCCCAGCAGGAGCCCAGCAGCCAGCCTGGGAACCTGGGCTGAGAGCCCATGCCTTCCTGGAGTGCCCAGGCAGATGCTGTTTGAATTAAATGGGAGAGATTTCCCCCTTATTAGCGGGCTATTAATCACATTGAGTTTTTTTTAAATTGAGTTGTTGCACAACAGGTTGAGTAACAGCCTAATAACAGGCTGTAAATCTCGGTTTGCTCTCCGGGAGATTACAGATGTTAATAACAGATAATGACCCACAACTCACGAGCTGCTCCTCTCCCCCACCCCTTTGATCCCCCTGCTGTGTCCCTCACCGTACCCATCCCCCAGGATGCAGCAGGGCTGCAGGGAAACCCCCAAAAATGCAAACTGCCAGCTGACCTCCCCACCACCACCCAGCAGAGCTGGGAACCGACTGCCGAGGTCTGCCTGCAGAAAGCAGCCCCCCATTGACCCCAGCTCCTCCTGCAGCTCCCTGCCATCACTTGTGCCCTGCACCCCTCCAAAACACTGGTTTTCGGGTCCTTGGCTCTGTGCTCCAGTTCATGCTACCCATCTTTTGCCGTGGGAGCACAGGGAGCAGCAGAGCATCTCTCCATCTGCGGCTGCGCTCCCGCAGCCTGGGGGTGCTGGCTGGGAGCCGGTGCAGGTTCCCTGGAGCACAGGACAGGTGCAGGATGGCTGAGGCAGTCAGGGCTCAGCCCTCATGGGGAGGTTTCCAAAGACTGTCCCCTCCCCACCTCCTGCCTGCTGCCCCCATCCCTACCTGTCCCCTCGACCCAGAGGCCGCTTCCCAAAATGAGGGTTGACCACCTGAACACATCCCAACATGACTTTCCATCCTCTCAGGATGTGTGCACACGCTGCGTACATCCTTCCTTGGGGATGCGCACACCCCTGCAAGCCCTGGGGCGGCCGGGTGAGGTGTTGGCTGCTCAGGGCTCGGTTCCGCCCCAGGCGCTGCTCTGGGGACAGGGACAGCCCCAAAAGGGCTCCCTCTCTCCCTGCCCTGTGCATGGGACGGGAGCAAGGGGATGGAGGGACCCCGCAGGAGGGATTGTCTACATGTTGCCCCCAGAGGTGTGGAAAAGCAGGCAAAAAGAGGTGGGGGATGACTTTCTCCTGTCCCCTGTCCTGGGTCTGGCACCACCACGCCAGAGCATGGGAGCAGGGTGACAAGGGGTGCCCGTCTGCAGGACTGGTGCAGCCTTTGCCATGGGGCACAGGGTCCCTCCAACCCCACACCAAGGGGACGTTCCCCGCTGTCCCCACCAGCATGCTCCCAGAGCCTCGCAGGATTTGGGCCCGTGGCTGCTGCCACGGGGAGGGCACAGGTGCTGGCGGGAGCCAAGGGACGGCGTGCGGGAGGAGTCGCCCAGCAGGCAGGGCTGGTGAGGGCCGTGAGTCACCACCAGCTTTCCCTGGGGTGGGACCGTCGCAGCCGCCCAGCATCCCACTGCTCTCCCTGGTTGCACCGGGCAGCACCAAGCAAATAGCAGGCATCACAAAACCTGCTCCCCTGCCCCAGGGGCTCCTTCTCCAGCATGCGGGGAGCTCCCAGCCATGCCAGGAGCCTGTTCTCATCTCCAGCAGGCCAGGTCAGGTGTGGGGCAGGCAGCGGTGGGGCCATGTCCCTTGTGCAGGCACCTGATGTCCCCCACCCTGCTCCTTGCGAAAAGGTGCAGATGGTTGGGGGGATTCTGGGTCCCCCTGGTGCAAGAACTCCTGCCACGCTGTGCCTACCCAGTCACTGTGTACACATCAGCGCCATATGGCACAGTGACTGTCACCAGCGCTGGCACCACTGGCGGGGTCTGGAGAAGGATGGGGAAGCAGCTGTGTTTGCCATGAGAGGTGATTGCCGTCTGGGAGTCACAGGCCAGCGCCCTGGATGGCGCTGAGCCGGTGCAGGCAGCACCCCTGTGCCACTGCATAGGCATCCTCATGTCCCTCCAGGAGCACTGTGCCATCCCTCCAGCAGATCTGGGACACCATTGTAGGTGGACACCAGGAGAGCTCATCCAGGCAGGGCTTGGGCTCCAGCAGCTGCCTACAGTGAGGATTATACAGTGACGACCCAAGGTGGGGTCTGGGGTCCTCCTGAACACGAGGGCAGGGCCACCATCCCACAGTGTGGGAGCACCCAGCCCACCTCTATGGATGCGGAGATGGCTCAGGTCCGTCCTGCCTGCAGGTGCCACGTTGGGCCATGGGGCAGTGTCTTCTCCACACCCAGGGAAGGTGCTCAGTGGGGAGGGTGGCCCTGGGGGATGCAGAGAGGATGAGCAAGGAGGAAAGTGGTTTCCCAAGAGGAGGAGACGCTGCTAGGTCCACAAGCACGCCTCGAGGGATGCAGCAGCCAGGGCCAGGCCACCCCGGGGTGCTGGCCGTCCCACCCAGCCCAGCCTCCAGCGCCTGGCACCCCGTTAGGCAGATGCCGAGCGGCGCTCTCCCTACCAGTACGTGGCACTGGGGCCGCTGGTCCTTTCCCTAGGGACACCTCGCAGCAGGATGACAGTGCCACTCCCTGGCTCAAGGAATGCGGGCCAGAGCTGCCCCAGCCAGTTTCCTTTCGGATGTTTTTAGTAACCCTGCACGTGAGTCAGGGTGTTTGTGGGTGCTCCTGCCTCGCGCTGGCCCCACGGCCAATCCCTGGGTGGGCAGCAGGGGCTGTGACCCCCTTCCCAACCTGTCCACAGCCACATTCCTCCATGACCTGCATGGGGACACAATCTCCTCCATGCAGCCCTATGGGGAAGGAAACCTCAGCAGGGGGGTGCCAGAGAGGGGTGCAGGCCAGGGCACAGCGGCGTCCCCATCCCGGCACCCAGGGAGGGCTGGTGGCCCTTCTCCATCCCTGTTTCCTGGGTTTCCCTGGCATTTGGGGATTCCCAGGAGCCGGGTGACAGCCACCTCGGCAGTGATGAAAGGTGATGGAGGGGAGGTTTGTGGCCAGGAGGTTGCTATAAGAGAGGCTTGGACCTTTGATATGCAGAAGCCTCCGGCCCCGCTGATTGCATTAGCAGGTTTAGTGCCCAAGCAGGCACCCAGCCCTGGCTATCAGGAGCAGACAAGTTACTAAAGGGCCCAGCTCCCATTTTAGATGCAAATGACCCTGCAATTGTGGACTTGGAGGGGAGAAGAATCCCAAAATCACCATCGAGTGGAAGCAAACCTGCCTGGAGACAAAAAGGTTCCCAGGCGGCTTGAGTGGCCTGGTAATGGTCCCATTGATGCCTCAGGTGCCAGGCATCACAGCCTTCCCGGAACCAGCCCCTTTATGGGAAGTGCAGATTCCCGAGGAATCTCCCACCATCCCCACCACCAGTCCGGGCTGCCCGCATGTCCCTCTGCCTGCCGCTAATGTCCCCAGGGCAGGTGGCTCCTGCCCCAGGGCCTGGAGCTGGGCTCTGCTCCCGGCTTTGAAGTGCATCAGATCGGACTAATGGGGAGGTGCATCCACCAAACCCTCACCCAGAGGGGCTGGGGGAGGTGATCCTCCACTCAGGGCAGGGGTGGTCCGGGGGAGGTGACCAGCTATGGCCAGACCCCCTGTGGTGTCCCACAAGCCCCAAGATCCTATGGCCGTTGTGGCCCCATTTGGATCAGATGAGCTGGAGCAGACTCACCGGGTCAGCCTTGGATTTGAGTCACCTTAGGAGCACCCCAGCTCCCTAAATCCACCCAAGGGCTTGGAGCAAAGCTGGGCCACCATCCCCACTGGGATGTGGCCGCCTCCAACCCCTCAGGCAGTGGGAAAGGCTTTCGTCCTCCTCCTCCCAGCACCATCCCAGTGCTGCTTTACTGTCCCCTGGGCAGCTTGTTCCACCCCATGCTCCCACCCTATACCTGTCCCCTAAGCTGCTGTGGGCTCTCCCTCAGGCAGGGTGGTGGTGGGAGGCTGCCCACCACCCCATGGCTCCTTACCCCCACGCCTGGGCTGTAGGGCTGCGAGGGCAGTGTCCACAAAGGGCTTGGTGTGGGAAGTGCCTGGGATGTGGGGCTGGGCTCCCCCTTGATCACTGCCCTGAGGGTAACCCAAAAACCAGACCCACAGAGTCTCCCAGCTCCATGGAGAGCTCCACAGCCCCACGGAGCCTGACTGCAGCCCCACAGAAGCTCCCCTTGCCCCCCAGCAGCCTCAGCCCCAGAGTAGGAAGGGTGTGGGGCCATGCATGAAGGACAGCAGCGGGGCCAGGGTGGCCTTGCAGCACCAACCCCTCAATGATACCCTCTTCCCGCCCCAGACTCTGCCCTCCTCATGTCATGGGCATGGCCATGCCATGGACCCCGCCTCAAGCAGCCTCTTTGCCCTCACATGTGCTGTGAATTCAATCAGGTCTCATGCATCCCACATCTCTGTGAGGGGAGATGGCTTTAGGGCCCTGCATCCCATAGTGCGTAGGATGCCAGGGAAGCAGGAGGGGCTGAACCGGCATGATGGGGTGCACGGGACCTCAGGGTCCTGTGTGATCACTCACTCATGGTCAGCACCGCTTTCCAAAACAAGGCAGGTGCACAGGGCACTGCCTCTGTGTCTGTCCCTGCAAAACCGCGTGGCTCTGCTTTGATGTAGGTGGAAAATTCCCTGTTTGGCCGGGAATCTGGGGGGCTGGGGACTCCAACACCGGCTATGTTCAGTGAGGAATTAAAAGCGTGTTTTGTTGGAAAGATTTTTCCTCTCCTGACTGGGGAGGCGACATCCGAACCTTATTTTCCTTTCCGCACTGGGACACACGCCAGCGGGGCTGAGCGGTCCTCGGGGAGCCACGGGACGCTGTGGCTGCGCTCCCCTTGTCAGCACGTGGGAGGTGGTGGTGGAGCGGGACCAAGGTGTGGCGGGGAAGATGGAGCCGGGGAAAATGGAGGCAGCTAGAGGATGGGTTTGGGCTCGGGGCTGTTTGCCTGTAGCCCGAACACGTGCCGAGGTCGGGCAGGGAGCCGGCTCGGCTGTGGGTTTTAAAACAGCACCTCGTCTGCCAAGGACCCTCCTACTCTGCCACGGGCTGAGTGGATCCTGGCTCTGCTGTGCACCTTGTGCTGCTGGCGAAGCGCCGCACGCCTGGCCAGCTCCGCTCCAGCGCTGCAGCCGTTGCGGGGCCGGGAGGCAGGGAGGGGTGCGCTGGCTGCTCCTGCCACACGCCCGGCCGTGGCTGTGCACCAGCCCCGCCTGGGGACAAGCAGCTCGCAGCCGCTCCTGGGCATTGTCCATCCAGGGGACGCTTCTCCCCAAGCATCCTCTGGCCTCGGCAGCACGGCGCCTTGGAGCAGGTGGAGAGGAACATCCCCATCTCCCAGCATTGCCCTCAGCAGCTGGGGGTCCCAGGGACCTTTCACCCTGGGGCGGTGGTCTCTGCTGTGGGACCAGGCTCGCGGGACAGCAGCACCCCTTCTGCCTGCTTCCTGCAGGGCACCAGCTTAGGGCAGGAGCACATGGGGGCTGTTATATCAGGACCACCCAAGGAGTGCAGAGGTGTGCGCGCTGGGGCTGGGAAAGCCCAGGCTTCCCCCTAATCCCTCCCCCACTATCCCACTGCTTGCAAATAGCATCCAGGTCCCCTCGGAAGCAAAACCTTGTGAGAACCTACTCTCCAAGGAACCTGCTGCACTGCCAGCCCCGCAGGATGCTCAGGGACTGATGGCTGTGGTAAGGATCTTCCTCCATCCTTTTGGATGTGGGTGCTGCCCTGGGGGACACCGGCAGCCAGGAACAGGCTCTGCGGGAGCCAGGATGCTGTGGCTGCCGCTCAACTGGCTGTGGCACCACCGGCACCACACACACGTGTGCACATTCACCCGCAGACAAGCTTGTAAGCTCCCTGGGGATCATGGTCACGCCATGAAGCTTCAAAGATTGATGGGTGCTGCAAGGCTGCCCCTCTCCATCCCCAGAAATGGCTGCAGCCTCAGCGAAAGGGAGGGCAGGATCTGGGCTCTGGGTCTGCACTGGTCTTTCTTCATCCCTCTCCTGCCTGCCTGGATTTGTCTCTGTCCATCCTTGGATCAAAAGCACCTAGTGGTCCCCTCTGTCCCCCTTGTCCCCACTGTGTGTCTCCAGTGCACGCCGGCAACGCCAGCACCACCAGGGTAGGCGAAGCAGTCGGTTGTCTCCGCGTGACTCATGCTGAAACACATGACGTTCACCATATTTCAGGGCTTTTGGCTTGGATGAGAAAAACATCAGGGTGTAAGAAAGTTTCTTTGCGAGCTGCTCTTAAAACACTGGAGGGACTTCTCCTCCCACTTGCTCACACTCTAATTTTTTTTGAGAAAAGTAGCACTTTTAATAAAATATCCCTTTGATTGTTTATAACATGGAAAAAAGACAATTAGGCAAAATGTTTTGTCTTGATTTATAAAAAAAAAAGCTGAAGACGATCCTGGTCCATCCCAAACAGCTCCTGGCTGCACACAGCGAGCAGTGAGTGGCCTTGCAGCCAGACACGCTGCCTCTGCCGCCTCCTCCCTCCGCCCTGGCCCCTCCAGCCGAGCCTTCGTGTAGGGGGCCAGGGAACCACATGGCCACTGCGCCCACTTGCCGCTTGCCTGTCGTGCCGTGCCGTGGCCGTAGCCGGCACCGCTGCCCGTCCTGGCGCGGCTCTCCTGGCCGCTCGACGTGGTTTCGCTGCTGCGTTTGCTCGCAGGGTTATCTACTCCGGAGCTGGTGTTGGTTTTGGCATGCAGCGCTGGGACCACACCTACTATTTAAATACCACAGCCAAGGGCTTGGAGGGGGAAAAAAAAAAAGGGAAAGAAAGAAAACGAATACGAAATATTTGTTGCGGTTTGGAGATACACACACACATGCACACACAACACAAACACACCAGCCCGGCTCCGGGTCACTGGCAGCCGAGGAAGGAAGACTTGGGCTAAGATTGTCTTCAAAACCACGCTGGCGGTGGAGTCTGCCGAAGGGAAACCCTTTGGGCCAAAATTAGCCCCTGCCGCATGCCAAGCCGGAGTCTGCTCTCGCCTGGGCCGGGGAAGCCGGGGCAGCCCTGATGGCACAGCCGGGGCCAGGGAGCCGTGCCAGCCCTTCCCGGGTGCCTGCGCTCCCGCTGGGCTGCGAAAAGCTGAGGAAAGTGTGCCAGGGATGGAAATCCCCAGGGAGGCAGCCCTCGTGGGGATGGGAGGGTTTTCCTCCCACAGCGCCCTGGAATAGCAGGTCCTGTCCAAGAAATGCCCATCGGGGCGGCAGCACTCGCAGTAGGGCCAGGGTGGCTGTGGATGGAGATGGGCAGCGCTGCCGCTCGGTGCTGGTGTGGGATAAATGGGCACCCAGCAACTGAGGATGGGCTGGAAACGAGGAGCATGGGTGTTCACAGGAGCAGGTGGCTCTGGCCACCCCACTGCCTTTGGGATCAGGGGACATCCGGGATGGGCTTGGTCGCAGCAAGGTGGCCCAAGGGACGCTGAGTGGCCGTGCTGCGCCGTGTTGTCCCACGCAGCCAGGCCTGCCGAGGCGGCTGGAGCAGGTGGATTACCACCACCTTCCTTTCCCCAGGCTCCTTCCCGGAGAAGTTTTCCCAATGATCTCACTGGATGCACATTTCTAAATTGTTTGGTTGATTGTTTCATCATCGGAGGTCAATTAAAGAGAAGGCAAGTTCCTGTCACCCTGCTCTGAACCCCTTCACTGCCAGAGCCTCAGAACAAAGGGAGGAATTGGGCTTGGGCTCGGTCAGCTTGGATTCCCATTTGATTATTTCCAACAAGGGAGCAAATCTATTTTGGAGCCGGTATTCCCAGGGGATGAGCTCACCCGCACAGCGCATGAGCAGGGTTGGGGAAAAAAAAAACAATAATAATACAGCCTTTTGTAATGTGTTGCAAACCTATTTACTACCAGGGAGGCTGGGTAATTAAATGCCACTTCCTGGAGCAGAATGAAGCAGCTTTATGTAACGCTGGTGTGAAGGGGTTTGCTCCCGGCGCGGGGTGACCGCTGCTCCTACCGGACACTGCCAGGTGTGTCGTGGGCGAGAGGATGCACTTTCGTGGGCTGTGCGAGTGCAACTGCACCGTGGCATCCAGAGTCCCGTGTCGGAGTGAGCAGCTTCGGTGCAGCACCGTGTCCCGGGGGCATGGGATTGCACTGGGGTGGCTTTTCTGTGCAGTGCTCTATGCTGTGTGATTTACACCAGCGAGGTGGCTGCAGGCAGATAGCTGCATGGGAGGAGTAACAAAATCAGATGTCCTGGAGAACAGCTTCCACCCAGAGCAGGACGGCTTCTGGGCTCCCTGCTCGTCCTGCTGTCCCCTGGGCTGTCACACCAGGGCTGTGTTCCCATGGGTGCTGATGACTCACGGTGCAGCCCGTTCGCTCGGCCCCACGCCACAGCTCCATTCGGACAGTCGTCACCCCATCGGGGCAGCACTGTCCTGCTTACTGTGGCCACACCAACGCCCAGCCTCTGGGACCAGCTGGGCTTTCCCCGGGCTGGGAAACAGCGTGGACTCACATGAAGCAGGGCTGACCGGTGCTGAGCTCGGCGCCCACGCTTTCCCTGCCTCTGTGCATGGGCACAGGAGGTTTTCCTCACCTGCTGAGAGTCCGGGTTCATTGGAGGCTGAATACCTTAGAGTATCTCCGGGGAGGAGGGATGGACGCTGCTTGGAAAAGAGTGGTGAAGATTTTTACCTGGATTATTTGAAACTTTTGTAGTCAAATTGCTCGTATGTGATATACAGCCATTAATTCCCAGTGCATGAGAGAAGGGCTCTAACGCGCGCATCCCCTGTGCAGTGCAGCCGTATCACAATGCCCACTGCAAAACTCCCCCTGCAACCTGCTGCCACTGTTCCTGGAGGCTTTTTTTTTCAAGATTAAACCGGAGATATTGGGAAAAATATCCTGCATTCTTCCCAGGCTCCCCTGTTGCTCACAAGGAACCAGAAGACAGTAATTCCTCCTTTTACCCCAGGAGCCGTTGGGGTGGCACAGGTCCTCTCCAGCGCTATTGTGGGTGAAAGCCAAAGCGAACAGCTCCTGCAGCCACAGTCCAGACCTGGCTGCTGTGGCGGGGGACGGGGGGCTCGCCGGGCCAGAGGCCAGGATGTGGCCCCGGGCTGGCGCGTGAGCGTGAGCGCACGCGTTCACACGTGAGGCCACTGCTTGTGAGGGCTGGCCGGACGCCTTGAGCACGTCGCACTGCCGATGGAGGCTGCGGCGTGCATTATGGGTTGGGACATTTCTCGGCACCGTGCCGGCTGTGATGTCCCCTCTAATCAGGAGGATACCCTGTCCATTGCGGTGCCGGACCCTGTGGCTCTGTGCAGACCCCGCTGCTTTCAGCTTTCCTGTACCAGTGAAAGTTAAGCAGTGGAGGAAAAATGTTGCTGTATGTTATAGAGGAAGAGAGGTAAAAAGGGCAGGAAATTTGCACCATGTCCATTTCCCCTTGGCCCCCGGCCGCTGCTCATTCCGGATTCGGGATTTGCGTAGGCAGAGTTAAAAATAACAGGGGTATATAAAGAAGGACGGAGAGGGCTGCGCTGGCCCCGCAGCCGCCAGGGCACAGCCAGGCAGCAGGCAGAGATCAAAGCAGGATGCGGTCCAGGCGGCGCAGCGGGGCCGGGAGCGCGTGCGGGGTCTGGGGGATGCCGCTGTGCTGCCGCGCTGGGGGTCAGCAGCCTCCCTGGGCAGGCGGCTGGGCAGCACCCGTGGGAGATGAGGCCATGTACATTCCCATAGGCAGAGACATCACCCCTGAGCCCTGTCCCTCCACAATTTTTGTTCCATGGTGACATTCACCAGGAGGGACCTGACCGGGCTCCCGTGGCCAGAGAGCTGCACGGGGAACCTGGATGTGCCCCCAGCCAGAGCACCCTATCCCAGGGCCGAGCTCCCTGCCAGTGCTGCTGGGGTGCTGCCTGCCTCCCTGAGCCCCCCGGCAGCCCTAGTCCTCAGCCATGCATCCCGGTGCTCCCCAAGCCCAGGGCAGGCAGGGCGGACACAGCAGCTCGCTCGGCCGGTGCAAACGAATCTGCCCTCTGTGCCCTGATAACATTGTGTTTGTTGCAGAGCGGGAAGAGCCTGCCAGGACACGATAAGAGCAGATGACTTTACTCTGGACCCACTCCGGATTGAATTATGCTTTAATTTCATTTTCGGTTCCTCTTTTCTTTTCAGGAGGGGAAGGGGGCTTGCGGGGGGTGTGGGCAGGTCTGGGGGCTCCTGGACCCTTCTCCAGGCAGGCCAGCGCCATGTAGAGAGGAGGACAGAGAATAAAACCCAGACAGATCTCCTTTTTGCCCTCAGAAACATAACCCCAGAGCATCACTGCAGCCTGGGGTGTCCTGCTGGGTGGGTCCCCATGGCACCTTCCCATGGGGTCCCCTGCGGAGCTTTGGGGCTCAGGTTTTGCCTCCCAGTGAAGCAGAAACTCTCCGGGCTGTGACACAGTGGCCCGTGTTAGAGAGGCTCCACGGTTCCTGTCAGAGAGGGGACACGGGAGATGTGCCAAAGGAGAAGCCCCTGGCTCCAGCTGACAAAGCACAGGGAGGGATGCAGTGCAGGTGTTTTTCAGTCCCCAGTATTTTGTGGGATAGGGGACTCCCTTGGGTTTAGTGGGGGTCCCCCTGGGCACTGATGCCATCTCCGGCAGTGCTGTGGGGCACCGCCCCACTGCCTGCCCCATGCGTGCTGCATGCCGTGGGGAGGGTGCCCCGGCACTGTGGCGGTGTCACCGATGCTCTCAGCCTGACGGAGCCACCTCCAGCACACCACGCTGGGCACAGCACTTTCCTCCAGATGTGCCAAGAGCAGGGATAACCATTAACCCTTTCCTCTTTGGCCATCGCCTGAGCGGGTGGCCCTTCCCACCCTCTGTTTGCTCTCCTGCTGGGCTGCTGTTTGATCTCCTGGGATGCCAGCAACTTTACAGCCTGCAGTCGTGGCGCGGAGATAATCCACGTTTCCTAAACGGGCTTCTGTCAACAGCGGGCTGTGCGCGCACCGACCGCTCCCGCTCGCCTCCCTCTTGGCTTGGAGGAGGCTCCCGTGGCTGAGGGGCTGGCAGGGCTGCGCTGAGGACCCCCCCATGCCCACCTCGTGGCTCACAGCAGGCAAATCCCTCCCGTGCCGCCCTCCCTGACTCCCTGCGTGGTCAGCTCTGGCAGCGCTTGCGTTGATGCAGTGCTCGGCGTGGTGCCGCTCCCCAGTGCACCGACCCTCCCACCATGGTATCAGCAATAGAGTTTCCTGGGGAATATCCCACATTTGCAAGAAATACCGCCTGTAAAAATGAACTTGATCTGCTGGCGACGCCTCTTGTGAAATAAGTCAGCGCTGCACGAGTTCAGATGCCAAATCTGCCTGGAAAAGGGGAAAAACAAGTGGAATTAGTGTTTGTCTCCTGTGGCATCTGCTCTCACTTATCTATAAAAGTTTGAGACAGGAACTGCCTTGCTATTAATTATTATTTGGCCAAGAAATAAATAATAGGATTAACCAGTGACTTAAATAAGCTACTCTGGGGGCCAGGCTAAAAGGGATTTTGAGTGATGCCCACATGCTTCTTCGCCACTTCAGAGACGATTTTTTCCGAGGTAGGACTTTGCAGGCTGTGTGTTTCGACCCGCGGGTGGCATTAATAAACCTGCTCCCTTGCTGGCAGCCGGGCACGCGGGGCCCGGGCAGCAACCCAGCGTATGCTCTGGAAACCAGGGCAGGGATTCTTGGTAAAAGGGGGAAGATTTGAATCGTTGTTGTTCCACTGGATTACTGAAATAATTTATTGCAGTGCTCCACCCTTATAATTAAAGCGCGGTGATGAAAGCAACTGGTAGAGTAGCTTTGGATCCAGAAGCAGCGTGTGTGTGTGTGCGCGCACCTCACCTTTGGTGTTTATATTTGTTTTTTTTTAAATTGACTCCTCGCTTCTGAATAGTGCAGGCAGCAGCCCCAGTTCTTAGAAAGGTATCTGGGGATGGAAAGCCCCAGAAAGCAGGGAGACAGGCTCCAGGAGATAAGGGCCATTGCTTCTTGACAAGCGCAACAGTAGCCGGGCCATTCCTAGTACTGGCTGGATGGGGGCCAAGTGGAGAAGGTCTTGCTATGAGCTGGACAAGGTGGCAGAGAGCCCCTGGGAAGGGCTGCCCAGCACCGTGGGTCTCCACGTTGTGTACTGACTCGCTGGCGTGGAGTGGGGCACCCGAGTGTCTCCTGTGAGGTGGGACACCCCGGTCCCCTGACGTCCCCTGCCGTGGGAAGCCCTCAGGTGGACAGCACTGTCACGGGGGCTCTGTGGGACAGGCAGGGTCAGCCAGCCAGCCTGCGCCTCCCACGGCAGAGCGATCAGGGGCTCAGCCGCCGCACCGGTCCCCAGGCAGGGCAGACAAACGTCCCACAGGGGCTGTGGGGCAAGATGAGGCGATGCAGGCTGGCTGCCAGCTCCTCGGCAGGGTCCGCCGGGCAGTTATCTCGACTCGCACACGCACCCTGCGCCTGCCAGATGTGAGCTGGTGTGCTCTGGGCTGCTGATTGCCCCACCGACAGCACCGGCACTGGGGGCCGCGGCTTCATGGGCGCCATTACATGAAGCGAGTGGTGCGGGGTCACTGGGGCTCAGCCACCCGGCCCAGTTCCCTGGCTCACACGAGCACCCGTTGGTGATGGCACCTTTGCTCCCAGATGCGCTCGGCGTCCCCCATGGCGAGCGCTGTGCCCAGCTCACCAGCCGGCCTGCTCTCTGCTGTGACCCTGCACGAGACCCCCCCGGCACGCTCACGCTCGCGTCCACGCACACCGGCGTGTGACATGGCCATTACCCTTGCCTCACTCGGGGCAGGGTGTTGGGGGACCCCCGGCTCTGCGAGCTACAGCTCCTCTGCCCGCTCGCAGCGTGGGGCAAGGCGTCGGGGCAACCGCTGCCCCACTCACGTCGGGGGAACGGGCAGGGGGCTTTGCGATCCACACGGGCACCCCTACCCCTTTTTACCGCCGTGGAGCAGGGCGCGGGTGGACCTGGCAACGCAGTCCACGCGCGGGGCAGGACGCGGGGACCCCGGCCACGCTCCCGCGGCGCGGCTCCGTCGGGGCAGCGGCAACCGCCGACCCCCGCCCGCCGGGGCAGCCCCACGGGGAGGGGGCGTGGCTCAGGCGACAGCAGAGCCAATGGGCGGCGGCGGCGGTGAATATCAATGCGGGCCGGGCCAATAGGGGCGCAGCCATGCTGTTAACAGCTTAGGGGCGCGGGGCGGCGCAGAGCAGCGCTGCCGCCGCCGCGGGGAGCGGAGCGGTGCTGGGCTCCGCGCACCCCCAGCCCGCCCCGGCTCCGCTTCTCCCGCCCGGCCCGCCATGGCGGCGGCCGTGGACGAGAGCACCCTGCCCTCCATCTCCACCTTCGCCAACCTGCTGCCGCTGGAGGAGCGGCCCGCTGACATGCTCCACGTAAGCACCGGGGAGGGGGGCGGCGAGGGGCGGAGAGGTGGGGAGGGTACGGGGCAGAGCGCCCCGGGTGGGGGCTGCTGGCTGCGGCCCCCTCCTCCCACCGTCGGAGAGCACAGGCGGAACGGGGCCGACCCGTCGGACGGGTTGGAGGGAGCCGCCGCCCCGAGCGGGAGGTACGGACGGTGATGCCCGAGCGGCGGGCGCCGCCGCAGCCGTCGACCCCCTCCTTGCTGGTCCTGACGGCCCTCTTCCCCCGCAGAGGATGCTGCAGCCGGATGGTGCCGCCGTCAAGCGGGAGGAGGACGACTTGGGCAAGTTCGTGGACTTGGACTTCATCCTAGCGCACACCAGCAGCGGCGGGCAGGGGCCGCCCGGCCCCAATTACCCCCTGCCCGAGACCCCCGAGAGCTGCGGCACCACCTACGACAGCGACGGCTCCTACCCCACGCCGGGGAAATTCCCAGCGCCTTACCCCGAGGGCCAGGGCCACAGCTACGTGGCCGAGCTGCTCACCCCGGACCTGCCCGGCCACTGCGACCTGCAACGGAGGGAGTACACGGAGCTTCGGGTGCCCGGCGGCCCCCCGCCGCCCCACCACCACCATCATCCCCCCCACCACCCGCCCCTGCACCCGGCCCTGGCCCGCCCGCTGCCCCTGGACCCCGCGCAGCCCTTCGGGCCCCGCATCAAGAAGGAGCAGCCGGAGGAGCGCGCCTGCATGCTGGGGCTGCCCGGCGCCGACTACCTGGGGCCGGGTGCTGGCGAGCACAAGCCACGCGTGGCGTCGGGTCCCGGGCCGGGACCGGTGTCGGGGCCGCCGTTGCCTTACCCGGGCTTCGCCCACGGCCGCCTGGGCCCCCCCGAGGAGCCGCTGCCCGGCGCCGACCCCCACCTCCTGACCGACCTGCCGCCCCACTACGCCGTGGGCCCGCACCGCTACGCCCCACCCCACTTCGCCCCCCAGCCGCCGCCGCAGTTTCATGGACACTTCAGTGTTTTCAGGGAGCCCTTGAAGGGGCCGGGGCCGGGCCCGGCGGGGCTGCCCGGGCTGTTGGTCACGCCGCCCAATTCCCCAGTGCTGGAGTATTTCCCAGCCGGAGCCCCCACTGAGGACTGCAAGCCCAAGCGTGGCCGTCGCTCGTGGGCACGCAAGCGGACGGCCACGCACAACTGTGAATACCCGGGCTGCGGCAAGACCTACACCAAGAGCTCCCACCTCAAGGCGCACATGCGGACCCACACGGGTAAGGGGGCGTGGGGGGGGCAGTCACGCGGTGCGGGGGGGAGGGGCGGGGGG
>JAAGAY010046486.1:2408-20374 GCA_011801015.1 Ardeotis arabs
CCTTCCACGGCTTGGGTGGTGAGACAGGAGCCCTTGTTGGTGAAGACTGAGGCAAAAAAGCCATTGAGTACCTCAGCCTTCTCCATGTCCTGGGTAACCAGGACACCAGTCTCCTTCCGGAGGGGGCCTACATTCTCCTTGGAAGAATCTAGAAAACAAGATACAATTGCACTTAAAATGCACCATGGTATCTCTATCTGTAAATGCATTAGGTTGTCTTCCATATGTACTCAGAATATAAATTAAATCTGGAGTTTCAGAGGAAATGTGGGGAGAGTCAAAGGACTACAAAATAGGATGTGGTTGTTGCTCAGCTACTTTTCAAGTTTCTCCAACACCACATCTCTTCAAGTGGCAGAGTTCTTGTTCTTGAACTCTACACCTAACTTACAAAACTGGGGTTGATCACAGTTTTAGTGGTTCTCACGGTAGCCTAAGTAGTGATAGTCAGGATCTGATGCACTTTGCAGTTTTGGAATTGCAGCCTGTAAAATGCAGATGCAAGTACCACCAAAAGTTAGTTGAAAAATGATTTGTCGACAAACCTGGAGACTACTGCTGGCACGTACCAGTTTTCCCCATCACTCTCCAGCAAAAATAATTAGGTCCTATATTTGAAGAATCAAATTGTCAGTGGGATAAGTAGATAACCCCGTGTTTTCAATACAAAAAAAGTCAGGCTGTAAACCTCTGTTGCTTCTGTCAGCGAGGGGTAGACTAGGTAACCACATTATTCCATGCGATGTTTTCGTTCTCTTCAAAAGCTATATACTGGTAGTAAAAGGCAGGCAAACTATTTTTAATTTTGATACTTTATAAGAAACAATATAAAGTATTTTTACTAACTAGTTGGAAATCTGCTGCACACTGCAAGAGGATTTGCAGAGATATTGACATAATAATGAAAATTAGGCTTTCACACAATTGCCAGAAGGATCTTTATCTTCCTATAACATAAAAAGATTGTGGAAGACAAGACACGCTAATGAAAATTAATAAAGTACTTTATTTGATTGATTTGAACTATTACAACATTGAGCTGTAACACAGCTACCGAATATCAGACATACAGAGTCCTTGAAGTCTGGCTAGCAGACTACAGTTGATGGAACTATAGGGCTTACTGCCCACATACCTGAGAAAGAAAGTGAAGAAAAGCTGTCAAACTTCAGCAGTCTCCCAGCCTCTAAGGGCTTAAAAAAAGGGAGAGCTTATAAGTGGCATTTAAGGCCTCCTCCAGGATCAGTGGATACTCCTGATGTAAGAAATACATATATACAATCAAGTTTTAAAAATAAACAAGCAAACATCACAGTCTCTTCATATTCCTGGATTGCAACTTGGAAAGTAGATGAAAGAAGCTGGATCCTCTCACGCTCACCAACAGGCAGTGACTTGATTCCATAACAATTCTGATTATCTAAATCTTCTTAAAAAAGGATTTGTGTTTGGGGCAAGTCCTTCAGTTCTGTTGCCAGAATTTAATAAGTTACCCACAGTGTCCCAAACCCAGTAGTATTCTCTGTCAGTCATGCCATCAAGGCAGGTCTCTTAGCATTATAAATCTTGGCTTCTTCATACATTGGAAGATAGTCTTGTCTTAAAGGAGTACTGAAAGCACTCAGTTGAGGAAAGTTGCACCACTAGCACAAACTAAAGCTATGACCCTCTAGTGATTTGCATTTCCCAAGTAAACTGCTCCAATCAAACCCTCACGTCTGGTGAGGTAGAGAGCAGAAGGCACAATCTTACCGAGTTTGTTTTTCTAGCTGTAAGGTTGGCTGCATAGATATGAAGAAGGCATCATCTGAGCTAAGAGACAAAGCAGACAAATCTAACTACAGAGCAAGAGATGCCTTGCTTACAGAAGTCATCATTCCAAACCACCTGAAGTAATTGAACAATGAGCATTGTTCATTGCAGCTATTACATTTCAGTAAGTAGTCCGGCACCCTTGGGGTTGGAGGGAGAGAGATCCAAATATAGGCCCCTCTCCAGCAGCCCGTGAGAGCAATTGCTGTAGACGCTTTGAGAACAGGGACACGTTATACATCTTCATCCTCCTTCTCTAAGAAGTCAGTCAAGGTACTGTCATCTACAGGAATTAGTAAGTATTCCACACCATCAGCTCCCTAGGACAGACACGCATACACATTCTGTTAACATCAGTGCAATGCAAGCCACTAGGCAACACTGCAACACTAACATTTATTTGCAATCTGGGTGAGAGCTTGCCAGCATTCAGAAGGACTACATTGCTGAAAAAAACAGGAATATTTCACTAGAGCAATGCTGGAAATGCAGAAATATTGAGAAAAGTCAGTATATGAGAAATCTCCTGGTGGGCTGTGCTTGTCTGACACTACATAGCTTCTCAACACTGTGTTCCCATATCTAGTACTGCTACGCTGCCTCATTATTAAGACTAGCCTGCATTCTTCCCTCGTGCAAATACAGGTCACTACTGGAAGCGGACTGGCAGGCTCCAGAGTCCATTACTTCTCAAGGTCTTCAGGAAGAAGAGACCTGTAGGTTGCTGAGTAACCAAAGCACACTGCATTTTTACAGCCCCCATCCGTGTAAAGGGTGTTGACAAATTAGAAGCATGGAAAGAGCTGCAATTACAGAATTTCTGCCCTTTGCTAGTTCCTAGGTGCTTCAAACAATATAGTCTCACTGTGAGCTGCAGAGTGGTGTCTTAGGGATACTTAATAGCAAGTAAGCATCTTTTTTGTTTAAAGTGGCTGAATACCCAGAATTATCTTCTTCCCCCAACTCACCCGCTTGGTCCGGATGAGTTTGTGGTCCCTGAATTCTGTCAACTGTGCCCTGAGTGTCAGGTCACTGTTCACAAGGAAAGCCTCTCGACACTGCTGATAGAAGTCTTGGAAAGACAGCCCTGGAGATTGAAAAAGGCAAGAACAAGAAATTGAAGTGGTAAGATTGTCAGATTTTTCCAGGTCTGACAACACCTTATCTCCATCTACAAATCTTTATTTGGCTTAGACCACAGTGGCTTCAGTAACATCATCACTTCTTTCAAGTATACAGCCAAGCTAGTATTTCAGTAGTTAATGGAAAACAGCTGAATTAATGTTCCAGTCACCCTGTTTGTCTTAACAGAATTTTATCAGCACTTTAAATGCACTTCCAAACACAGTTAATCTCTCTTAATTTCCAACTCCTCTATCTTCCTTACAGTTTTCTTTACCATTAACATGTTATTCATATCCCCTGCAGCACCTGTTAGAGACACTGACAGAATATTCCACATGTATCCTAGAAAGCAGAGACACATCAAAAGTTAATTTAGATAGAAGCAGCATGGGAACAGGATCTCCTGTCTTTCCCCAGTCCTTTAAGTGCCAATTATGCAAATTCATATTCTTCCTTTATTTTCTTTTTTTAACTCCACAGTCCCCCATGAATGATCTCAGTCATGTCCAGACATGAAAGCAGACAACAGTAACCAGAGGTCCTTCAGAACCAGCCAGTCTATTGATTTCCTGTCAGGCTCAGACACGGTACCCCTAGAAAAACTCTATGCCACTGAGTCTCACTGAGCCAACAGTTATAGCACTTGTGTTGCTGCATACCAAAAACCAGTGCCGCTGTGACTGAGCTGGCAACAGCGACACCCCAAACACATGAGAAAAGGTGGATACATACCTGGATAAGATGGGTTGTCCTTGTTCTCCAGCTGGTACTGAGCAAGCAGTCTGAATATCCCCCTTAAGAGAAAGGAGGAGAGGGGAAAATCAAAAGGAAAGAAAACCCAAACCCACCCCACCCCCCCACCATTACTGATTTTTCCCCTCATGACCAGGACTTTCTGCATGGATCTAATCACTGAACAAGGCTTACTATCCAAACACTGTTCCTTTGAACTAACCAATCACTTGGAACCTATGTCCTACCATCTTCATCTTGAACATCGTGGAAAACAGGGATCGCCTCCTGCTAGGTGTAGACCAGAGTCACCTAGTAAGGACTGGATTCTCAGCAAGTGCTACTATGAAGTATAAGAGTGTCTTACCTGGCATTGAGAGTGAGACTGCGCAGGACGTGAGTTAGGGAGCTCAAAGCCAAAGACCCAGATTGCTGTACTAAAAGTGAGTTCTCATAAGATGTTTCTTCCACATAAGGACTAAATGTGGTTGTTTCATACCAAAGCCAGTTGTAGAGGCTTAGCTTTGCCTGATCCCACACTAGACAGAGAGAAAAGAAAGAGCAGACAGAATTGAGAGATTTATCTTTTCTAATATGTTAAATAAGCAATATTAAAATGTACTTAAATTCTACTGTAGGATCTGAGGAAACAACGTATGCTTGTGGAGTTCACAGTACATGCACCCAGACGCTTGCAGTTCAAGCAAGACAAATTATTTTCAAAAAAATATTTGCATACATCCCTTTTTCATACCAGCTTTCTAGATATACTGTAGGTCCTTCCAGAGTCAGCAGTGTGTGAAGAATTTCTGGCTGATAAACAAAATTATTTAGATGCAATGACAGACATAACATCCAATCTCCATTTCACTAAGTCCCTAAATGGAAGGGTGCCAGAAGCTTGGAGTCTATTTGTATATTGTGATCAGTGACTGGTAGCTCTCAGTATCTTTATACAATTTTGGTTCAACACAGCCACGATCCCAATCAGGGCTTCTAGCTGCTAGCGTCATACATCCATCACCATCTCTATTTTGCACATCAACAGTAATACATGATCTTGTGAAACATGCTCAGCAGCCCCAAAGCAGAACACAGATTCTTCTCTCTTTGCTACATCAGGCCGAAGGGGACTCACTGAGAGGAGCATTGATGTGATCAATAGAGGCAATGAGGTAAATGCTAGGCAGAGACGATAACTGTGCAAGGATCTGCTGACTTCTTTCTCCTCTCAACATCTGGCTGTCCAGGTTATGAATGAGGACATAGAGCTCCAAAGATGAATCTGCAAGGTCAGAAAAAACAGCAGAGAACCAGTCAAAAAAACTGCATGCAAAGTGGTTTCCTATTCCTAGTGCAGCCTAGGACAACTCTATTCCATATTAATCACTCCAATATCAAATCACTTTCCTTGTACAGCTTATTTTGATCTCTGTCCCACACTTTTGTGTTTCTGAGCACCTAGAACACCTCTTCTCAAATCACTGTATCGCAGTTCTCATCACAGCTACATTTCTTTTTGCAGTTTAATCTTTTCTCATAATTCACTTTCCACTTGCTCATGGCTTTACCAGGAATTGCCCTGTTAGCTATGACGTCTAGTTCTATGATTCAAGGTCATTCAAAAGTATTTTAGGATGGAAGTCTGAGCAGTTTGTTTAGCAGCTTTTGAGTTACATGACTAGGATCCTTAAGCTCCTCCTCACACAATGAAAATGCATTCTCTATTCAAGGTTGGATCCAAAGCATACTAACTTCATTGGAAATCTTTCCCACCGAGTCCCCAAAGGAAGTTACGAAGACTTAGCTTGGATAATGCAAATGGTAGATGTTAAAATTTCCAGCTAGCTTGTTGCTGCTGTACTTTTCCTTTGGAACAGCTATTTCCTGAGTCCAGAAACAATTATGGAACAGTAGCCAGTTTTTGTGCAAATGGAGTACATACTTGGGTGACAACGGAAACCAAAGGTTCCTCAGACTCCACCATATCAGCTATAGTGTACTACACAAGACTGATTTATGTAGAGTCTGGTGCGTACTGCCATTAATCAGTCTTTTTCACGTAGTCCCACTAGAAATATTCATAAGGTCATGATGGAAATCAGAGTGTAAACACTTAAACACAAATGCCATGCACAATTAAGATTCCATGGCAATTTGTGTATGTATAAACAACCAGTAACACTGACATTCAAAAAGAATTCAGTAAGCATTCAGTGCGGCACTAATGGTTTACTTTAGCTTTTGAAACCAATTGTAACCTGCTTGTTTGACGCTGTTGTCCTTTATTTCATCTTAATGACAGTATTTGCATATATTAAATTTAAATAGCCATTCCACTAAACCATGTACATTTAAGCCTTAATCCAGCCTATACTGAAATTTATGGGAAGACCCTCCGACTATGATTTTCCAGAGGAGCTCAGAGGACTTGATATCTGTCAGCAGCTGTCATTCCAAACCGTTTGCGAGTTCCTCGTTCTGTTGATTTCAGTGAGGTTTATAATCAGGTCCTCAAGCAGCCACTAAGAACTATCTCTCCTCATGCAGCTGGAGTCTACATATCCTATCTTCTAGCTGGTAACACATGGCTACAGAAACACCATGTAAATAAAGCACAAAGGCACTGTGCTAAATGCAAGAGAGATGAGCCTTTCAGTTGGGTTGAGGAGCCTCTGTCTTGTTAGAACACTTGTGCCTTCCTCCTTCCCCTTCTAGAGAACTTAGTGTGTGAAACACTGACTAAGGTGACAGCTTGGGATCATGTACACATATATTCCTGGTGCGTATATGTTTTCATATATGTGGCATAAATTACAAACAAGAAAGTATACTCACTACAATAAACTAAGAAACTGTAACTGCACATATGAAAACTATGAGGAAAGAAAATATCCAGGCTCGCCTAGCAGAAAGTGGACTCAAACGTTTTTATGTATAAACTTAGTCATTTTACCTTCTTTAAACCTTTTAATGATGAATTCAAGTTGGTCAAGGGGGCTGCGGAAGGTCCCTATATGTTCCAGTACCTCCTCTGTGATGGAGTTGAGAATCTGAAAAAGAAAATAGCAGTCCCTTCTGAAGGGCTCTGGCACTGAAGGACCTAGTGCAGAAAATCTGAAACTGAGCCCTTGACTGTCATGAGGGAGGTAATCTGATTTTTTACCATCAAATCCCCAAAACAGTCAACATAAACCAATAATTTCTATCCTTTTTCAAAACAGTGACATAAAATAAGGCTTTATACTGATAAGTATCTATTAACGATGGGAAATACTGCAATTCCTTGGAAAATACATAGACTAATTTCTTTAAACTCTTAAAAGAGAGATAGGAACTGCTCTTCATTCAAGAGTCTGCTGCTACAGGATGCGGCATTTCACATTAAAAGACTTTAGAGGTATCTATAACACAGGATGATTAGATAAACCCGTAAGCTTTTCCCATACTTACAGATCTCACAGTGATGCTGGGGAAGTATCCATTAACCACAATGTGAACAGAATCCTGGAGCACAGAAGTACGAAACTTCTCTAACAAATTACGCTTTGAGCCCAGACCATAAAGCACGATATTGAAACCCAAGCTGCAGAAAAGTGAGCAAATACACCACATCAAAAAAGTACAACTCCCCTTTTAGGTTCATACATCCATTAAGCAAAACAATCCATTGCAATCTTGCCTCTAAAAATTTCCTGTTTCATCAACTCCAGCCTTACCTTCAGCTCACAGCTGACAAATAAGGTTAGCTGCAAGGAATCTGAGCTGTGGCACATGCATCCTAGTAAGCGAAGCATTTTAGCAGCCTGGAGGCTCACAAGTTTAGCAAAACATCTATGGAAGAAAATGGTATTGTCCAAGAATATGAGAATAGATCTGCAACGTCAGATAACAAAGAGTAACCAGCATTCACATTCATCCCCTCACCAGCGCTTATATTAAATGTTTACTATAGGTCACAGCAATTACAAGAAAAAAAGCAAGCCTTCATAGTGGTTTTCTACTGTGATCTGCAGGCATAATTTCAAAGGAAATTTAAACTATTCTCCTGTCTCTTGCTTATCCCAATTGTTCCACAGAGAAAGAGGCAAGAAAGCATAAAGAGAACATGGTAGGGAATCAAAAAGCTTTATTTATTTTTGAGAAGCAAGAAAAGTATAATCTTGACCAGAAAGAAGATTATCAGGTCATTCAAATAGCATTGGGCAAAGGTAAGGCATTCAACAACTGACATTGACTTCAGTATCACCGACAGATCTATTCCTTCTACTCTGCCACATACATCTCTAACCATTTGCTCAGATCACTGAGTCAAAGGGAACTCCTCATCTTGGAGCTCTCCACCTTTCAAAGCTAATGTATTTTTCACATGCTTTGTCCCTGTCCCATGGACCACAAATTTCTTTATACTCCACTCCCTTGCAAAGCTTCCAAGGGGCTTTCTCCTCACCAACATCTGCTCTTGCCTCAGCCCTTAACTTCAGAGCTGGTGGCCTGCCTTCTCTAAGGCACTTCAGAATCTCACAGCTCTCTATAGTTCCCCATTTGCTTTCCTAGATGCTTACTCTTTTCTCCTTCTCCTGAAGATATACACAAACCCAGATAAAGTTTATACTGCTAACGTTTCTTCGTGCCTAGATCATTAAGTACCATACGCATTCAAAGTTAACTGCTATACCACTGAGGATAGCCACATATGAAGAAATTGGTGGTGGGCTTCTCACTACTAACTATGCTGTTGTAAGGAAAATTGACTGTTCACAAAGGACACTTTTCTCATCATTCATGTTCCCTGTTTGTGAATGCCCTCTAGCTTGGTTTACAGAGGCACAGACAAACTAGCCAGGCAGAATGCAACCTCCATTTCAGGCATTCAGTTCAAGGAGCTAGTCAGATATGATTTTATCTACAGGAAACACTGTACTAAATTAACATCACCTAATTTGAAATTTAAGCACTCAAAGAAAAAAAGTAACCCCTTAAGTAATCCACAGAATATTGTTGACGTGGGTAAGTTTACTAGTAGTGCGTGTTTACTAGGCTTCTTCACCAATTCTCATTGGATACTTACTGTAATTGCAGCATCCACTTGGAAAACAGGGATTCGTGTTGCTGGTTTAGCTCTTTAATTTCAGCAGCATAGGCAAGGGGAGCTTTTTTCAAGAGGTCATGCAATGTTTGCTGTGTTGAGAAAGAGATAAGACGACAGTCATTCAAAGCTGAGACAAAACAAGACATATATCTTACAAACATCCCTCTAGTATGCTCTCTAGCTAGGGAGTAGAATAGTTTTCACTGATGGTGGACTCAATTCATGTTTTTTTCCATGAAGACCCCTCTAATCTACTGCAGAAACAAAGCAGAGATTAAGTGTCCTTATTATGGGAAACGGCAGCCAGACTAGGAGTAGAACTGGTATCACACTGTGTTTTATCTCTTCCTGACAAGTATGGGAAAACCACTACTGAAGTAATGGACACACTCGGAGCTTACAGAGCACCAAACACTGTACCAGGAAGGTGCCAACATCACAACCCTGCTCACAGGAGCAAGGGCTCCAATTGCCATGCTTACCAATGGTTCAGGTGTTTGTCACTACAAGACAAACTTCATCAGAAACACTCAGAAACATCATCTTAAAAAAGAAATACATCAGAAAGGAAATAATTTGCAGCTGACAGCTAAATGTAGAAAAAGTATTATTTCAAAAGCATCAAGAATCAAAGGATTAATTCAGCTTTAAAGATATGCTGGGATGTTGATGTTTAAACAGCATAGTCACACGACAAATGGTATCAAATCTACACTGGCCTCCCTTTCTCTTCAATTTTAATAGCTTTGCTTTCCACTACCTTGCAGTAGGAGACAGTTTACTCTGGAAAGAACAGAAAGACTGCTGCAATGTATCAGACAAACATAAAGCACTGGGAGACAGAACTGCTAAGCCTTCAATTTCTTTGAAGCCAGCAGCAGATTTAATACTGAAAGCCTTGATTTCCTTCCAGAGCTGTTACGAATGAACTTGTTAAGAATCCAGATGTTTCTGTGCATAGCAATTCCAGACAACAGCAGGCATCAGAAAACCTGCATATAAGCCATCTTTTAAAACACAGATGGGTGGAAAAAGCAGTCATAGACAAGAGAGTTTCAAGTATTTCACATGCTTCCCTGACACCTGTCCTTGTGTACCTGTCTCTGTAGGGTGCAACTGCTTGCTTTGAACTGTCTTGTAGAAGTGGCATATGGAAAAAAAAAAACCAAACCAACAGTAATTCAGTCACCACAATTAGACCATTCCTGTCTCTGAGGAATCGGAAGGGGACAAAGTGCATTTCACAAACTAAGTGACAACATTCAGAGCTGTCCCAGTCCTGCACGTGGCTTGACGCAGTAATGCTCAGATGAAAAGGGCTCTCTCAATTTTCTCTACACATAAATAGTCAAAACAACTTGCAATTCCTCTAAGCATTTCACTGACAAAAAATGCTGTTCTGGTGACAATTTTTAAGGCAGGTCCCTACAACTCTGCTTCTCGCTCTTCTCCTCCCTCAAAAGCAAACTTTAACTTGTTCCGGTAACTACAGCTTTCAATTATCTGCTCACCTTATAGTGCCTTCTCCCTGCATTTTTCCTGCTGTCACAGGTTCAAACAACTGAACCCTGTCCCTGCTCAGCACAGCAGTAGGAAACATAATGCATAAAATGCTACCTAAATCAGCGTTACCACCGAGAATATCATCAGCAGAAATAAAGTGAAATAGCAACATCAGGAAATTTTGATGAAGGAAATCTTAATCAAAGAAATAAAAAACTCTGAGAGCTGTGTGATTCACTATGAAGTGTACCTGGTTCAATCTTCTTTTCCGCAACTTCTGCAGCGTTCGGTCCGAAGTGAGCACTTTGGAACTACTGTGAGCTTCAAAGTATTCCTCCACCAGGTTGCTCTAAAAGGGACAGCAAGATCAGCTACACTCCTCCTACTATCAATTTACCTCTCTCCCTTTGCACCCAACAAACATGTCTGAAGATGGCCAATATGAGACACAGGGTAGGGATCAATAGAAAGCCAGAAGATATTTGCAAAAATGGCTTCTATGGTAGCATTCTGCCAAAGCTAATCTAGTCAGATGGTTCTTTCCTGAAGATAGAGAAGAGATTCTGAGAGAGCAGAAGAGAGCAATAATTCTAAGGAGGTGTGGGGATCCCAGGAAATCAGACAATGAAGATGAACACCAAGACAGAAAGTAATGTATGCTTCTTTTGGTGCTATAAGAGTCAATTTCTTCATCCTTTCTCAATATAAAATCTTCTGCTTCATGGACATCTTAGAACTCCTCCTTCTGGAGGTGCTGAGGATACAGACTGGACTGACCCACAGGCTCACGTGATGCCTGTCCAACAGGGACTGCTCAGAAGTACAGCAAAAGCCAACCCAGCTGGTTTGATTTGAAATGAGTTCTTCCCCATAGGTAAGTGTGGTCACTGACAGTTTATTGTCACTAAACATCCCTTCACACTTGCTACCTCAGGGTTATATTTTCTGCACACTCACCATCTTGTCCTCCTTATTTTTTTTTGCTAGGGTGTTTCTAGGAGGAGGCACAGATGCAGCCTTAGTTTTTGCTGGGGTCTTTTGACCTGATAAAACAGTGCTGACTTCTTTCTGGTCTTCCTCATCCTCCTCCTCTGAGCAGGAAGCAGAATATTCACTCTCACTTTCTAAATAAGGATCTGGAGCTAGAGGATAAATTTAAGGTTAATAGCTAGCAACGACTTCTTACACAGAACACATTTTGCACCATCTTTCTCTCTCACATACATTCTCTAGATATTTTTCAAGCACGTGATTCCTAAATATATTTCACAGAAAAGTAAAATCAATGCTTAAGAGGACTGCAGACACACATTGCCATTTCTTTCCCGGTTCTACATTAACAAATTATTGTTTAGTAAAGCTTGCTCCTCGATACCAACGAAGAAACATAATCCTACCATTAAAAATTACTAAAAAGGGACAATGGAATTCCCTATTTCTTTTAGCATCTCTACATCAGTTTTCCCAAATGCCAATCGTGCAAGCTGAGTATCTTCTGGGACACACCCTGCAAAAAAGGTTTTGTAAAAGATCTCTGTTAGCAATGTTGATTGAAGAGCACAGACAGAATCTGGCTCAATTTTTGTCTCTCAACACAAAAGAAGAAGCAGACATGAAACGCCACGCACTAAACTCTCCTCTGCATTCATTCTGAGCACATATAGCCAACCAGTTATTGGAAATACTACGAACGTCCCAGCCATCATCAAAAAGTTTCCTGACTTGGTCCAAGCAATTGTGCCAGACCTAGGTGTTAGTATAGCTTAGATTACTGAGAGTTTTGTCTCTTTTCATCATGTAACTGAAGTTCAGCAACTTGGGGCTTCTAACCGTTCCACCCCTTTCCTATGTAGCAATCTGCTGTAGGGAAAAGGTCTACCTAGGCTTCCTTAAGGACACTCTCTGCAGGATGAATCAGATTGCTTCAGTCAGACTGCTACTACAGGTAGAAGCCCACCAGGAGAAACAGTCTCCTCCAAACACAGTGCCCCACAGACTGTGGGAGCTGACTGTAAAGGTTGATCTTTACCTGTCAGCCTCTTTCTGAGTCTGTAAGGTGTGGTAGACACAAATTCTTTCTTTTTACTCTGCAACAGCAAAGAAAAAACATGCATTAGAAGCAGCAGCATATACCTCCTCAAAACAGCCACGCATAGAGTAGAATTAGGTTACATTTCCAAACTATTTCAGCCCACAAGAAACTGGGAAAGCAGAAGCAGTAAGTATGAAGAGTTCTTGTTTTGCCATTCAGAGCTAGAGAGGGGCAAGATCAGGTTCTAGAAGGGGCTTAATTCTTTCAACTAATGTCCCAAGATGGAAGGTAAAAAGCTGTGAAATCTCCAACCAAGATGCAAATCCTGGCAAGAAGAGTCAAACTGAAGCAATGACAAACTGGAAATGCTTCAGCTCCCCAGAGCAGTCATCTCCCACATCATACTGTCTACTCAAAGTTATTTGGAAGTCCACTATGGAAACCACCAGAATGACAGAAGACCACTCAGAATACTAAGCCCAGTAGTAGTATAGCAAAGGAAACTCAAACTGCCCGGGTTTGTCAAATTGTAGTGGCACATCTTCCTCACATATTTGTAAAGCACACATGTGACTCACACACCGGTTGAAGTCTGCAATACTTAAGGAAACACTTTTGTTAATCCTGCCAAAGTAGATGTAAAATCATCAAGGAGTGAACATGGCATACCAAAACAGCATCTCTTACAGGCATATCTCATCCTGGAACCTCATAGCAGAAAAGATGTGCACGTATTTCTAGTAAGACGCTACACCATTTTAGAAAGCCAGTTGTTTCACAGCACTCTCTATAACCACCACAACTGGCAGTTCTGGACTGTATCTCTGTAGCATCACGAAAGACAACATCAACTTTCATCCCCCCCATTATCACAATTTTTTTTTGTAAGCCAATGCTAAAGTAAGAAAATGAACAGCACCACAGTTCTTGAATTCCTGTTCTAACAGCACTCCCTACAATTAAGGCCGTTTCTTCATTGGGTAAGAAACTGGAAAGCTATGAGTTTAACTGCATGTTAAGGGATTGTCTAACATCCTCATTTGTGCGATGTAAGGAAATAGTCTCCATCCATACTAATTAAGCTGTCAAATCCACTGTTTGCCCACTGACTCTAAATCACATAATCCTCATTAATGATAGCTCTGGTTCTCATTTGAGTTACTCCTGCCCAGTTGGATTAGGAGAGACATCTGTATTGTGGATGAGGCTTTTCAAGGTCCTTCCTTTCCAGAACCGTAGTAATTGGCCAGTTCAAGTTTTAAAAGTGAATACCCTCCCCCCTCCAAAGAAAATAAACAAGCAAGGTAGAATCATCACTCACCCTCTGCTGCACTTTGTTTGAACTTGAACGTTCTGCAAAGCAAGAAACAGCATTTTTAAGAGTACTGCATATTTTCAGCAGTGGCACAAGATGGTCCATTAGAAAAACAGGCATTCACTATTCAAAGGTACACTACAACAAATTATCAGCTTCCTGGGTGGTTAATCCTATGAGGGAAGCCTGTAGCACCTCACAGGTAGGCAAGGAGAGAACAAAGACAGTCAATGTTATTACCACAGAAGGCAGCTTTTAATTCTGGTTGCAGCTTTGGGAGGCCATCAGCAGGAGGGAAGAGGCTGAAAAATGAGCTAACATCCTCTTCCCCAGCACATCAGACTCCATTTCTGAGCACAAAGTAACATACTCTTGCCAGTGTTGACCTGCACTGACTTCTCCCACCTGTATTTCACCCTATGCCATCGGGTGCTTGATTATTATATAATAAAGTGTGAATTTACACATGAACACCCACACAACCCTACCCATTTCGTGCTCAACACATCAACCCATCTCACAAGTCTCTCAAGTGCAAAAATTTCTGTTGAACACAGAGGAAATCATTAAGTATCACAGCAACGGCTGAGAGAGAAGTTCCTGTTTTCTCTACACCAGCAGGGCAGAATAAAAGATCCGACACCCAGGTGAACCAGAGGCCATGCATACCAAGCAGTTCAGTCTAGAATATTAAGCTGACTACAATACTCAAGCATGACAGAAGCTGGCACTTAAGCATCCACCCCATCACCCATCATCCAAATAGAAACAACCTCCATTCACTCAGCTTCAGTTCCCCAAAGCATCCTAGGACTTACTGCTGCTCTGTGGGGTTTTGGCTGTCTTCTCAGGGCACTCAGAGTGACCAGATGCAACACTGTGCCCTGGCGTCTGGGCTAATTCAGAGGCTGTAGGAAATAGGGGAAAGGAAAGAAGTTTCACATGTCAAGTGCAAAACACTCAGCTCTGGCTAGTCAGCCATGGAGCCATACACCTGAAACATTCTCTAAGTATTAATTTCCTAGCTATTTCAGAAAGTCCACCAGATACTTCCATTTTTTTTTCTAACTGAATGTAATCCTTCACAAACATTTTGAAAGACTGAACTCCTCAGTTAACTTATTTTACAGTCATAGCTGAGGCAATAGCAGAGCATGCTTTACTCCCTGGGAGACCACGTCTTTCAATCACAGCAATGTTTGGTCATGCTCACTTAGTCCTTCAAAACTGCTCAACTGGACATAGTAGAGCAGCAGGTATAGCAAACACATCAGTTCCCCAGGAGGTGGGTTATTGTACCCTATTTATCTCTTTCTACTACTTATCAGCCTAAGCTGAAGTTGAATCATTGACCTGAATATGGAAGGCTCTCATATCCTGCTAACAGTCCTTCAAGAAAAACAGCCTTGCTTTGTATGGCTTGCCTCAATTTTCAAACTGAGTCATGGCTCCAGGAGGGAGCACCTGTGAAACCTACCCTGCTGCAGAAGGATGTGTAAGAAACACACAACTTCCCAAGACACAGCAGAAGCTCAGAGGAGAAGTAGAAGTATGGAAACCAGTTTCTGTATAGCAATACAGAAGGATGACCCCTCCTCCTTGGATCATCCTTTGTAGGATATATCAGTAGCTGTGACAGCTAAACATCAATGAAGTTCAGATGGTGCTGGGCACACAAAGACTCTTCAAGCCAGAAGAAACATAGTAGCAGCAGGGTTCCAGCCTCTCATTTGAACCAGAACAGCCCATCCTCTCCAGAACTGACACTTTCTGCTTGCTTCTCCTAAGCCCACAGCTAGCCTAGCAAGCACGCTCAGACACTCTGAGTAGGAGAAATCCCCTGACACACAAAGCTAATACTGCCTTTTTTGACTCTTTGCTACGTAATGAGTTGTTCTCATATCCTACTAAGTTACACAAATAAAACCTCTGCCATCCTTTAGCACTTAAACATAGACTTTCTCCCAGCATTAGGAAACTTCTACTTTATGTTTTTATTATCTATATTTCTTATCCCCACCATGCCTTTGCTTTGTCCTAGCCCTGTGCTTTTGTTTCTGAGGAAGACTGATTCTGACCCAGATAAAAGCTACTGAAATACTGGAAATGTAGCTTTTGAATAAACAGAAGTGACGAATCACATTAATAGAGTACTCAAAAAAAGATCATACCCAGAGCAAGAAAGAAAGAACATACCCAGCTCTGCCATTTTGTTGGAGCGTTTGGGAGTCTGGAATGAGTAAACTTCACCACCACTTACACTTGAGCCATTCCCCATTGAATCTGTGAAAAGAAATGTTACTTGTAGCCATTTAAAAAGCACTGGTATATTCCCAACCCAAGGAAGACAGAATGCAACATTTTACTATTTGGTTCAAAGGACTCTTCATATTGCAGGTGTTATTTAATAAATATCATTAAAAAATCCTAGAATCATTATCCTCTATCTGTTACCACAAGCACAGTCAGAGCTGTTCAGCCCTCAAAAGCAATTTAATTAACATTGTACAACCTTGACACTGCAAGAATCTCCCAAAGTCACAGCTGTGTTAGGTTTTACCCTGTTAATACCTTGGGCACATATTCCAAGAGCAGCAACATACTTCTTCTCTTCCAGAATCTCCTGAGTTTCATCATCTGAAATATTCTCAAGCTTCTTCACAAATCTCTTCACACTAGCTGATAGCTGAGCCTTATCCTTCCGTACTTTAATACCTAGGATTGCAATAAAAGCTTTAACCTCTTGCTATTTCATTATTTCTGTTACAGTAGTATGCAGCTACCCATTTAGAAACCAAGTTCCTGTTGTGCAAATCATTAAACAAATTCAACACTGAAAAGAAGACCTGCTAGAAGAACAGCTGGTCTGTGCCTTGGTGATCAGCTGACCCTACAACCCTTAGTCCCCTTTACCCCAAAGGTTGGACCCTACAGTCCATGAAGACAAGATCTCTATTTCAGCACACACCATCTTCCACAGTTTGGGAGAAATGACAGTGACTCACACATAGAAGTATCAAATTGCATGCAAAGGGGTTGGTATCTGGCATCCTCCATCTTCCCCAGAAAAGGGGAACAAGTGGAAAGACTTGGCCTATAGGCCACTCACGGGAGAATTTAGGCTGAGGCACCTCTGGAGATCGTCTGCCTGACTTTCTGCTCAAAGCAGGACCAACAGTGAAGTTAGGTCAGGATGCCTTGTACAGGCAAGTTTTAAGCATCTCCACAGAGGTTCCAAACCTTAGAAGTAGTCAAAACTGCAACCAAATACTCCTGTAGCAACCACCTCGAACCTCGTTCCGACTGGATTCTGTGTGTGTTTAACCAGGTCAGGGGTTGGGAAGTCAGCCAGGCCATCTGTGCCCCCTCTCCAGGCCGTTACACACGCGTTGCTGCTCAGGAAGCTAGCATCTGAGCTCGCACCCACACCCCCTTCAGCTAAAGGCACTTGCCACGGTGCCGCAGCTGCCCATTTCCAGCTGCGGAGGCGCGGACAGAAATAAACCGCGGAAGAGGCAGTCGGAGGAGATTGACGCTGAAGGCCTCGTCCCGCCTGCCGCCCCGGGTGCTGGAAGAGGGCTCCCTTCCCGGGGGGCGCGGCGGCTGCTCGGACCCCTCTCCCAGCGCCCTGGGCCGGCTGTACCTGCGTCGTCAGCAATGTGCTTCAGCACCTCCTCGTCAGGCACGAACTTCACCTCCAGGGCGCCGCTGCCCTTCCCCTCCGGCTGGCTCATGGCGGGCACCCTGCAAGCACCCCCGGGCCAGCCACGTGGGCCCCGCCCCGCCGCGTCGGAACTGCCCTCCGGAGGGCCCACGCCCGACGCTCGGGCCTCGGGCTCCCGCTCTCTCCCCGCTCCGCCGCCGCGGGCGGCAGCGGGAGGCGGAAGCACGTTCACGTGCCAGACCACGGGCGGCTCCACCTCCCTCCCTCCCTCCGGGTGAGTGGGGCGGGCACTGGGCGACACCGTCACGCCTTGACTGACCTGTACCTCGTCCAATCCGCGATTTTCTTTTCCGCCCACCTCCCGCCGGCGGGAGGCGGTGACAGGGCGGGACTTCCGCTGCCAGCAAAGCTCGCGGCCGCCGGCGGGGCGCCCGGGGTTGCCGTGGCGACGGGAAGCTGCCGTGAGGGCCGCGCCGGAGGGGCCCGGCCCCGGCTCCGGCCCCGCTCTGCCTGCCCTTCTTCAGAAAAGCACTCGGACGGCAGCACTTGCCATCAACGCCCCGAGGAAAAGCTAACTCACATGCAGCCCCTGGTGGTTGCTTCCCGCCTGCCACCCCACGCACTCGTGTGTTCGTGGGTGTCCGAGCTATGAAACCCTGCAGGCGTACCCTGTGTTACACACTGCAACGTA
>JAAGAY010046569.1:1734-28172 GCA_011801015.1 Ardeotis arabs
ATGCATTAGCAGCGGGTCACTTGTCCCCGCGCTCCCCGTGGGGCTGCTGCCCTGCGTGGGGAGAGACATGCATCCTGCCATGCCAAGGGATTGCAGGGGTGGGGGATAAATTCGGCTGCAGGGTGCGGGCAGGGGGTTTGTCAGGAGGGTCCTGGGCCCCTTTGCCCTCCCATCAAGGAGCTGAGAGCCGGGGTGGGTTTTCCCGAACCATCCTGGTGGCTAAAGTCGCTGCAAAGCTTTGACAGAGAAAACTCTCCGAAACCCGTTTGCGGGCTACTTATTTTCTTCCTTTTTTACTCTGCATCCCTTGCCCTGTGGCTGCCGGGCACCGCTGGCCAGGCAGCGGACAGGGTTTCCTTCACGTGCTTATCTCTGCCTCCACGATCAAAAACTTTCCCCCTAAAAAAAATAGTGAAGACCAGTTCAGATCTTGGTCTTGAATTTGGTCGCTGGCATAGTGGCAATAACCAGCCATTCGTTTTGGTCACGAAAGCAGAGAGCAGGTCAAAGGCAAAGAAACGGAACTTTCTGGAGACTGCCTGGCAGACACCAGGATCTGCACCCTCCAGGAGAAACTGTGACCAGGTTTGACGTGAGGGATGGGACCTTGGACCCATTTAGGGGCCAGGTGGGTGGAAGGTGAAAAATTATTTGGAAGCAACGATTCCTTCTGGTGCGTAGGACTGAAGAGGTCTCATAGGAGCACTGAGATGTAGGAGCATCCAGCCCCACCGACCTGCTCCAGCTGAGAGGCTTTTCTGAGACATGCCAGAGTACAATAGAAATTCTCGCTAGCATGGCACTTCACCTGCACACCCAGCCCTGCAGCCAAATCCCACATCCCTCTCCAGACAGCAGCCTTACATTCCTGAGCCAGACAAATGATGAAAAAGTTCCAGTTACCGTCTAATGAAAGGCCTCCATCTCCCTTCCCCCAGAGGTTTCCGATGCACGTATAATTAGCTCTCAATATTTCATGAATATGGGGTTTTACTAATTCCTTTTCACTCAGGAGATTTTGCATTCGCCGTTTTGCCCTCTCTGTCATTTTGCACAAAGCCGTGGCTGTGGGAAGGGTGGTTATGGGCTGGGGTGGGTTCTTCGAGCTGGATATGCAACGTCTCTCAGCCGCCCGAGGCCTCAGCCCAGACATCCTGAGACACAGATCTCAAAGGAAGGATCGCAGCATTTTTTATTTTTTTTTCCTCTCTGTGCAGAAAATTGAATGTGCTGTGGGATTTCAGTCCTTTGGGGCAAGCATTTCTTTGGACAGGTAGTGATCTAGGAACAGGTCTTCTTCTGAGCTATAGCGTGTTTTGGAGGGAGATTGGTACTTTCTGACCAAAAAGAGCAGTCATCTCAGACAAACCAGGAGGCAGAAGTCAAGCTAAATACCATCAAGAAATATCCCGCAAAATCTTGGCAATCTTCCACAATAACAGCTCCAAATTGTCTGATTACTACCCAGTCGTATTAG
The DNA here is from genome assembly GCA_011801015.1 of Ardeotis arabs. NCBI lineage: Eukaryota > Metazoa > Chordata > Aves > Otidiformes > Otididae > Ardeotis > Ardeotis arabs. The sequence goes on from JAAGAY010046569.1 coordinate 3,212, forward strand.
TAAGAACAACTCTAAGCCCCCTATCTGTGTACGGAAGGGAAAAAGCACCCCAGCATCATCTTATTTTATTTTTTTTAATCTAGTTTACTGGAAAGCAGTGAAGTAAAAGTTCCTCTGACCATAGTCTCCACAGAAAAAAAAATTAGGAGTCTTACCTCCTTTCCCCATTACCAGACCTGTGACTGTGGGGACGCTAGGGGAACAGACACTGAGGATGCCCTCGGTGCAGAGATGAAGCATGGTCGGTCAGGTCTGCCATGAAACCACCCCTTCCATTGTGATTCCCCTGCTAGAGCTGCCTGGTCTGACCCTGTCACCCCCATGTCACCCTGGCATCCCACATCCTCTTGCCTCAGTATGCAAATAGTTGTACGGGGTAGAATCTGCTGGCCTCTGTAGGAAAAAAAAAAAAAAAAGCTTTAAATTTGGTCTTGAGAGGCTGAGGAGGACCATGAGCTGCCACAGGGCAGGCTTCGCTGGGCTGGTTGTGCAGCAACAGCCATCGATCCTCTGACCATGCCATAGATATTGACTACATCTTTTTTTCCTGTCCTACTCCCTCCACGTGTTTTTGCCTCGAGTACAGTGATGTAACGATAGCTCAGTCCCAGGGGAGTTTTCCTAAACACAACACAAGAACAAAGTTTGGTCCTTCTGTGCAAGCAGATTTAGACAAACGGGGTTTTCACCACACTGCCTTAGTGCTCAGCACCAGCGTTTGCAATGCAGTGGGTGAGTTTCTGTAAAGGCAACCTCCCAACCAGAAACAGCTCATTAAAAATCCCATTATCCCCATAACTTGCTTATTGTTAATTTAAATGACTATCTTATGATTTGTAAGGAGGCAAACAAATCCTAAACCAAATTGTACTCAGAATCACTGAGCCCGATGGGCAATGGATTTTATTTGCTACACATTTTTAGTTGGGTGTTCAAGTGGTTTTCCAGTTTACAGTAACTACTGTCTCTCTGTGTGGTCCCTTGAAGGACAGCTTTGTTTTCTCACATTAAACTTTGTGAGTCACTAGTTGCTGTGCTTTGCCTATTTCTTAACAACAACTTCACACTTACATGGGCCTTTTCCACCATCCAGTTCTCTGACTGATCACTAGGAAGCCAAGAGGAGCTGGTGAGAGGGAGAGGAGCTCCCCCAGTGCCTGACATGGATGCAGGATGAGGAGCCGCAGGCATTTTGCTGAGCTCTGAGTCACCTCCAACGGGATTTCTTCCCTGTATCAGGGACAGACAGTTCATTTCCATAACGTCCATCCGTGGGTGTGCTGCATTGGGATTTTTCTGTGTTCATCAGTCCCTGGGGGCGACGGTGCAGGCAGTGAAACTCCGTAGGGGTTACCATGCTTTGAGGTTACGGACCCAGGCCTGTGCTGCCTACAGGGAACATCTCAGAAGATGAAAATATCTCCCTCCGCTCTCTCAGGAGTCACCTGCAACAGAAGCAGGACCCTAAGGAAGGAAGGGGATTATCCGGCACTGCTCAGGGCTGAGATGGCCGGCACTGAGACCCCAGCCCAGCCACAGGCACTGCTGCGGTGCCCACGGACTTGAGTGATACCAAGCTGTGCAGACGCTGCTCTGGTGTGCAGGGAACATGCAGCAGAAGGGCTCCTAGAGAGGACAGCTCTTGTTTTCACTGTTTCCTGCTGCGCCGTGACTATTCTTTAATCTGTTTTTCAATGTGCACCCTTTGCTGTTTGTCCCACGACTTGGGATGTTGATACAGTTTTTAATCCACCAGTGATTTACTGGTCCACAGCTCTCATCCATGCCATGAGGAAAGGCTGTGGGTGCAACCTCATGGTCCAAATTCTCACCTGGAGCAAATGGTGGTGGAGAAGTGGCCTTGGGGAGTGGGGCTGTCCCAGCTCTGGGGCTGGAGGCACAGATTCACCGGAGCACATCGCTGGGGCTCAGCGCTCGCTGCAGATGGAAACAGCCTGGCCCCTTTCCTGGGGTTATTATTGCCTTTTTTCCTCCAAATGCTGGTTTCCAGAGACATCTTGTGGCTCTCGCCAGCTATCACAGCTGAGCTGCTCTGCACCCCAGCACGCTGCTCCTCCTGCACTTCTGGCTAGCCCAGCTGCTTCACGAGCTGAGTTAGAATTTTTTATTTTTTTTTTTTACCCTTCACTGTGTGTTTTCACCTTTTTTACCCCTCTCACATAGGGTATGACTATAAGCATCAGTCTTGGGGGAATGAAGACCTCTGCAGAAGCATCGCTGGCATGACAGCCCTCCCAGACTGGTGTCACCGCAGCGTTTGCTCCCTACGCAGCATCCAGCACTGGTGCATCAACAGCTACTGCAGCACAGGGTGGGTATGTTGTTGTTGGTTTGGGGTTTTTTTTTTGCATTAGCTCCTTTGATGACAGTGCTACAAAAGCAGAGAAATATAAAGCAGAAGTACTTTCAGTACTGCTGCGGGCTGGCTGTGCAACCTGTGCTGCACAGGCGGGATGGCTGTCTCCAGCCTTTGCAGCAGAGACTTCCAGAAGCAACTTCTCAACTGAAGTGAGAGAGGTGAACCCCACAGGTGTGTGAAAGATGATCCTTTTCAGAAAGAGGACAGTATGAAGCAAAGCCATGGGACTATGAAGGTCTCGTCCATCCCCACATTAGCTGCAGAGGTGGTGGTGCAAAAGCAAAGGCACTGCTGGGCTCTTAAAATCTTTTCAGAAGTAATGAACAAGCAATAACTATCCATTGGATAAAGAAAGGGCATTTAAACCACTTGGTGTCAACAAATCTTTTCTGGACTTGTAAACTTCCTGTTTAGCCAGCAAGCCCATCATCTTGTCTACCAGAGTGGCTTGCACCAGCAAGCACAGGCAGCCTCCCATCCCTGGTACACGCAGTGCTACCACCAACTCCTCACGCAGGGCCACGGGGCACAGGGTTCAGGCAGGGAAGTGAAGGCTGTTCCTCAGCCTCAGGCACCCCCAGGACGCCTGCGGCACCTCTCCATCACCCAGTTAATCCTCCTTCCTTTCGATGGGGAGATAGCAGCTACAGTATCTGAGCTGGCAGATTGCTTGTCCCCATCCAGCCAGGGATTCCCTTCGGACTGCACAAAGAAAGCTTCATAGATGGTGGGGGTGATTTTAAATGTGTATCCCATAGCCACACAGACTCTTGCTGGGTCCAAGCCATCTATGCAATCTACACTTTCCCACTGGTGTATAATTTTCTTGGCATTTTCCTTGCAACAGGTGGGCTGCAATGTAAGGAAACGTAATGTGACTGCTTCGCTGTTGACTAAGGAAGAAAGATTTACTGCAGAAGTCACATTGCTTATAGTTTTATGGAGATTTCTTATCTAAAGCCATGTAACACCCTATGGCAGGAGTCCACAACCTCGAAAAAGCCTCTGAACATCCAAACAAATGTTTTCAAGCAGGAAAGAAGCCAAGTTACCACGTCTGCGCACAACATCAGGACGCTGGGCTGGGAACCGTAGCTGAGATCACACAGTGCTGTAACCCTGTTTCGCCTGTCTGGGGTCCAAGGAACCTTACGTAATTCATCCAGCCCTGGGGGGAAGATATCGTGGATGAAAAATGACTTCCCAGGTGCCCTGGACAATGTGTTGGCTGTGCCGGCTCAGACAGCTTGCTGCACTCCATCCTCAAGCTAATCATCAGTGTCTCCAACCAAGAGGCGGTCAAGCCCCTAAAATTACTTCAGAAATGGCAACCATGGACCTGATCGCAGCAGCGGGTGAAGAGATCTGTCTCCTGGCCTCTTATGGATGCAAGGCACCATGTAGAGAGGAAGAGTAGCCTGGCAGAGACACGAATGGCCTGGTGTCCCTGTGTTGCTGCTTGAGGTGGTTTTCCTGCATGAGGTTGTAGTTTGGCACAACGTCTGCAGCAAGGACCAGCCCCTTCTGACACAGGCACCAGTGCAGCACCAGCGCCGCAAAACAAGTGCGGTGTGAGTTACGACCATTAAACAGCAAGGCAACACCAATAAATCTTCATCCGAAGGCTGATAAAATGTAAAACACAACATAAAATATGATGCATGGGTGGATGTTGAGCCTGTGAGCCTCTGATCTGTTCCCACGGGGACAAATTCTGGCTGATTTTTACTGATAGAGCTCAGAGCGGGCCAGCTGCAGTCACCCACGCTAAAGCCGGCCTCATGGCTCTTATCTAAGTAATTCCCAGTTATTAATAACTTTTATAGTTGATACGTGGGACTGACTGGCGTGTGCTTTTTCAGCGAGGATAAACCATTCAATCACGCAAAGCCTTGCCTAAGAGATACTGCTAGATGAATCATTTAGGTTGATTGAGGGCTGTGTAAGTGATGTATTAAAGATGTGCCAAGCAGCATTCCTTGATGGGGAAAATTATGTGTTTTCTGGCAGATTCATAAGCTAAGGAATTCATCTGTGGGTTGTTAGGGAGATTATTGTCTGGTATATGTGTATATACGTGGGAATGGGAATACCAGTTGGTTCAGTTTAATAGATATCTGAAATAATCTGTTTTTACTGAAGTGAAACTGTCAACCCAGGCTGATGCTGCGTAAACTTTTGACTCATCAAATCAAACTGATTCTTTCTGTAGCTGTAATACCAAGGAACAACTTGGTCCCTGGGCTCCAGAGACAGGAGCTGAGTGGGACATGACCTGCAGAGTTGACTCTGTGAACATAGCTCCCCTTCATCTCAAGAATCTTTCTTGCTAGGACCCCTGAAAGAATGACTAAATATTTCTATAACTATAGCTAAGTTTAGGATCAAGTGAAAAGTGCTATTAGCTATTGTACCCAGTTCAATTCCTCTTATTTTGATCCATGCATTAAAAAAATCCCAACAACAACCCTCTCTCATTTAAGGTGGTCCAAGCTGGGACTTAAAACCAATGAACTCCAAGGAGGAAAAAATAATTTTAACCCCACAAGAAACTTTCGGCAACTGATGCCGTCCCAGGGAAAGCCAAAATGCCTTCAGCTTCTCAACCACTCTTTCAGGAAGATGTCCATCCAGGCTGGCAGTGCTGTGGACAGGGTCTGGCCAGGGGTGATGTCCAACCTTACGCTGCCACCAAACCAGCAGCTTCCCAAGGGAAGCACCAGACACCTGAACTGGTGGCAGTTTGCCATCCACCAACACTCACATCAAGAGCAGCTGAAAGGAGAAAAAGCATGATCAGGAAATATATTTTGCAACATATATGTATTTTTAAACCTTTTTTTTCCTTTTCACTTTACTGGAAATCGAGTCTGTCCCCTGCCACTTGCACTCTCACACTTTCGGCTTTCAACTGAATTCTTTCTTTTTCCACATGTTCAGAATGGTCTGAGTTTGGATTGCCGTTCAGTTCTTCAGGCTGTCTTTTAAAAACAACTTGTTTCAGTTTATGCAAATCTGTAGTTCACATTTCAAACATGAAGACAAGACTGAAAATAGCAGTGTGCTGTACAATCTGAGCTTCGTATTATCACTTTCATCAGTGATCTAGCTTCATATCACTTTCAAAGCAGAGTTGATTTATTGTCTCATGACCCATTTTGTAGAATTTCCTAGTTTATAGTTCTTACTTTTCCATCCCTCCATATCATACTGTAATTTTATCACCCTCCAGCGAAGGATTTTAAATCGCTGCTTAGTTTCTGTCCTGTATCCTCCATCCAGGGGCACAGGGCACTCATCTGCAAGCCTCCTCCTACCAGTTGCAAAAGGAGGGGAAACTCTATCTTGGCGTTTTTCTCCCTAATATTTTGCCTCCCTGTTTCACTCTGCTGCTGCCCGCTGTGCCCAGGCTGCAGCAGATGACCGGAGGGGCTCTCCTCTGCTCTTGCTCCAAGAGTGCTGTTCTCCCCGGAGATGAGAGAGACAATAATTAGTATTATTAACCATGTGTCATGGGCAAACCCAGCTTAGGAAGAGCCCATAGAGCTTGCAGATGGGGAGCTTACGGTCACATCAATCAACTGAATAAGAAAATGAGAGAGGCAGGCTCTTCAGCCCATTTATGCCTTGGCTTGGCACTCCATAGTACTCAAGTACTTTGGCCACTATTTATCTCACATTCACATTACCCCTGATGGCTTTGAGAGATGTTTAAAGTGAACTTCAGAGAAAGCTCAAAGTTGCTTAACACTGCGGAGGAAGCTTTAGCAGTCAGTGGCTTGGGCGAGGTTTAATCTGCAGGGAAGCAGGCTGCCTTCGGGTACCAGACCAGGCTGCAGATCCCTCATCTTGTGCCGGGAGGATGGGAATGGTTTGATACTGCTCTGACAGGAAAACAAATCCTGGTGTGGATGCATTCATGGTCACTGAAGGGATATTTTTCTGGCTTATATTATGGAGAGGACACAAGGTGCAGATGGCAACGTTCGATCCGGCTGCGTGGAAGGCTCTGCCAGCTGCGGGGTGGACTAGCCTTAGGTGATGGATATTTCTTTATGGTGATCTGAGTATGAATACACTGATTAAAGGCTGTGACTACTTGAATGGCTTCCCAAGCTGTACTTGGTGCTTCTCCACCACCATGAGCATGATGATGCTGAGAATCTCTCCCCGTGCCTCTCTTCCCAGCAGAACACAGCCCAAAGGACAATCAAGTTCAATTAAACATATCAAACTGCCCAGCATTTGTCTGGGTAAAGAAAGTGGTTGTACACTCCCAGCCAGTCTCTAAAAAGCCTCCGCTAATCTAAGGGGCCCAAAGTCCTCAGCTGGCCGAACCAGATAATATCTTTCAGCTACTTGTTGGAAGGAAGCATTCCTTCGAAAAGCTATGATAAACCCGGCACTTAACAAGGCTCACAAACCAGCTAAACAGCTGTGGGAGACATTTGGTGGACTCGACAGTAAAGAGAGGAATGCTTTGAAGACCAGACTTGTAAGGCAGAGCTCTGTCAAGCAGCTCCAGAGCAACCCGGCAAGCGGCCGAGGCGTATGGAGCAAGCTCAGCCTTTACGACTCCGCAGCCCCGCGACTCCCCTCCCGGCCGGCGTGCCCGTGATTTATCCGCCCCACATCCCTGCGCTGCTTTGCTGTTCTCGCTCCCTGTGTTTTCCAGGGCTCTGTTTCACATTAACTCATCAGCAGGTTGCAAAGCCGGCACGCTTGAGGAGCAGCTTTTTAAGAGAGACCCTGCGGGTTGTCATCTCTTTGCCACAGAAGGAAGCGGGAGGGAGGAGGTCGCCTCCTGCTCCTTCCAGCCATCAGCTCCTCCATCGAGTGGATGTGAATAGTCTTCGCTCCTCCATACATCAGGAAGAAGCACAAAAGAAAAAGTGGCTCTGGGCTAGTCAAAGTCACTGGTGGCCTTATGTTTTCATAAGTCATTTCTGTTATTCAAAGAGTGCTGAAGAGCCCTAGAGAAAATGCTCCTGGGGTACCAGGCCTTTTAAATTAAGTTTTAGTTTTAGTTTTGGGGTTTTTTTTTACAATATTATGCCACCTTTCCCTCAAAGAACAAGGATTGAAGCCATTTCATCTTAACACAGGGCAGGAAGATGCTGGGTTCCCACCCATATTTCCACCTTGCCAGGTTTCCATCTCTGCTGCTGGGAGGTGCCCAGCATTTTCCATGCCCGTGGCCATGAGGCATGTGCCAGGGTGTTGGCAGCATCGGATCAGGTCAGGTTCAGGTCATCCTCCTGCAGATGCTCTCAGAGACTGAAGTACACCCAGGTCTTTGAGAAAAATATCTGATTTTCTCTGATTATTACCCCTAAAAGTAGATCTTGCACTATCACCTCATTACAGATAATGGATTATTTCAGAGTTGACTGATAATCTGTGGGGTTTAGAAATATCTTTTTTTTTTTCCTGGAGGTCAGTCACTACTCACAGCACTAATGGAGGAATCACAAAAAGCTACATCTTTTTTACTTGCAAAATATGTTTTCAATATAGTTCACAGATCACTTCTGAGCCCCTTTCTTGCAAAAGCAGCAAAGGAGAAGGTCCTGGCCAGCTGTGTAACACCTCTGGGAAATCTTTAGTGATATTTTGATTTTTCACAATACATATTTAGGTATCAGAACCACAGATTTTACCTTTCCAGAAGGAAAGATTTAAGCAACAACACACAAAAAAAAAACCTATAAAACCTTTCCTCATCTATCCTGGACTTTTTCCATACCTTTCAACACCCATCTAGAAGAAGAGACCGAGCGCATGCTCATCTATGTTTACAATGAAGGTCTAGTGAGGGCTTGAGGTGGGTCCGCACCGAAGCCGGATGGCCAAGTGTCCCCAAGGTCTTGGGGAGTGTGGAGGGGCTGGCCGGCTCGCAGGCAGTCCAGCGCCACACCACAAGGTGGGGATGCTACAATGCTGAATGGCTCTGGTCAGGGCAGAGCCGAGCTGATTGCATTCATCTCTGCATAAAATGAAGTTTTCCAAGAGCCAAAAGCCGAACCGTCGCTTAGCTCCCTACACCTTGCTCCACGTCCTGGGAAGTCACCCAACACCATATCTCCTGTATAATGCCAGCATTAAAGACATTAGAAAATGTTGGTGCAAGTGCAGTTTGGTCCTGGGGCATCCCCGAGCTTTTTCTATCACCTGGAGAGGCAGCACCGAGCTGCTGCTGGGGCTGGGGTGAGGCAGCCAGACAGAGCAAGACTTAGGGGAGAGAGGGAAAATCAGATGTGCCTCTTTTTTTTTCTCTCATGCAAGAGCAAGGTGACACCACCATCACAGAAAGGTGATGGATTTTAAGCAATTAAGGGAACCTCTTCCTTTAGAGGCTCAGCTGTGCTGGGAAACTCAGCGCTTTGTGCTGTCGCTCAGTTTTACTTGGTTTCTAAAGAGGCAGCTGCCACCGCCAGAGCAATTCCTGCACGGAGGCAGCGATGATTGCTCCTTAAAAACTGCAAGACAAGTTGTCAAGCCCTGCCTGGCAGGGCAACGTGCAGCTAGCGGCCAACACGGAGGGATTTTCCTTGTGTACGTTGGCCATCACTGCCTGCTCCGAAACACCTGCTGCCAAGGGTGGGTGAGCATGATACTTCCCACCACCCCCTGCTACCGGTCTGCTGGGAACGGGGCATCTGACACAGTGAGTATGGGCAAACAATAGGCGTGATACTTCTTGGGTTTGACAAAGTGTTTGGCAGCCTAGAAAAGAGAAGTGGGACCTTGATTACAGTCTTCAAACATGCAAGAGGTTGTTATGAAGAGGGCAGCAGTCAATTGCTCTCCATAGCTACCAAGGGGAGGAGAAAAGGAACGAGCTCAGTGTTTAGCAACAGAGATTAGTATTACGCTTTCAGGGAAAAACAAATTCTTTCTAATTGTGAAGGTAATTACACACTAGGAGAGGTTATCTAAGGAGGGTGGAGAACCTGTGAGTTTTAAGAGGAGATCGCACAAACATATGTCAGGAATCATCTTAAGACCTCCCAGACCAATACTTCTCGCTTTTGTGATTTTTAAGGTTTCCCTGTCTTGCTCTTGCATCTCATCCCCAGGGACAAAGCTTGATGGAGAGGATCTCTGCATCTGGGGAGGGTTTTCCCTAATCATCACCCATCTAGGCATGGTCCTGGGAGCCTTTCTGACATCACTGGAGGTGTCTCAGCCTCATCACCCTGAGGCAACTGGGCTGGGATTGCTCGGCCAAATGAAGTAGATGGTAAAAGCTGGCACGAGTTTGTTGAAAAAAGAAATATGCCAAGAAATAGCAAATACCTGGGAGTAACATCCAGCCAGATCAGGAAATCCCTGAGCTCAGAATGACTGGAGGCTCAGAAAATGGTTGGGAAACACCATAAATATGTTCTTATATCCCGTTCTTCTACTAGATTGGATATTAGGAAAAAAATTTTCACGATGAGAGTTGTGGAACACTGGAACAGGTTTCCCAGAGAGGTGGTGGATGCCCCATCCCTGGAAACATTCAAGGCCAGGCTGGATGAGGCTCTGAGCAACCTGATCTAGTCGGGGATGTCCCTGCTCCTTGCAGGGGGGTTGGACTAGATGACCTTTGAAGGTCCCTTCCAACCCTAACCATTCTATGATTCTATGATTCTACTCTTTCCTAGGCACCCACTTTTGGCAAACCCCAAGCAGGGTGATGGGCGACAGAAGGGTTTAGTCCATTTGAGCCAGTGCATCCACTCATATCTTTCTATAAAGAGAGGGGCTGAATGGGACTGAACAGGGCTCAGTAAATTACAGGATTTATTCCTCTAAATGAGCAGGTTTTCCTTCCAGAGGCTCCGGTGGGAGGTGGGTGTTTCAGCCTTCTCACAATGCTATCTTTGTTTAGTTGCCTTTCAGAGACAGTAGGACATGGTCCACAGATCCCCAAGCTGAAGCCTGCAGGAAAAGAAAGTTAATGAGCTCTGCAATAATTTACTATTGTCCTTGGCCATTTTTAACCTAGCCAAAGAGCTGGCAGCTGATATTCGACAGCACCGGCTCAGAAGAGGAAGGCAGTGCTCTGCCAAGGGGAAGCAAGCGGAGTTACAGCCCGGCCGCAACAAGCACGAGTGAATCAGCTGGGGACAATGAGGAGAGCTTGACGTCACAAGAAATAACCCAGAGGATGTATCAGAAAGGTCGTGGATATTTTCACAGTAGTAAGGTGTCCATAGTTTGGGTTTTTATTTTTGGGATGTGATAGAAAAGTTCCATTCAAACAGCAGGGAAGGAAGTTAGTTCTACCTGCAATTTTATCTACACACAGCTGAGGAGATGAAGGTGTTCATCTGTGACTGCTTTGTCTCTGAGTCCATCCATCTCCAGATGAAACATCATGTACAGCTGTTTATCCTTTATCTCTCTATTCTTTCTCTCACTCGTGGTATGAAACACTAACGTCACGGCTGGAATTAATGTCATTGGCAGGAGCCGGAATTTCTTTGCCGTACTGCTGTAAAGCTATCCCAGGCAATTTATATAGGTCAGAAAATTAAAGGTACTTCTTCAACAGAGAACTCTGCCAAGGAAGGACTCCTGTGAGCTTGTACAAGGAAAGGGCACCCTCAGTCATGCTCAGGTGGAGGAGCACCCACAAATCTGAGCTGCACCTCCCTCAGAGGGTACCCATCACTGGGAAGTCCTGTCCCATCCTAGGCCAGGCATTGCCATGAGGAGCCACAGGGCTACAGATCACCCCTTCCAGAAACCTGGGGCTTGTGTAGACCTCAAACAGCCCTGGGGCTATCCTGCAGTGAGCAAGTCTCAGTGGAAACTTGATGGGAGAGGTAGGAGTCTGCTTCTGGCTCAACTTGGCCAACTGAGGGAAGAGGATGCTGAGGACAGAATGAACCTATCTGTGCAGTGACTGCTGCAGGCTCTTGTCATTATTATAAAAGTTCAATTATTGCTGTCTTGCTTAGAGCTGCCCTGTGGACATTCTATTGTTAAATGTACAGAAAATCAATAATGGAAGTATGTCAGCACTGTCCACTTGCACAAAGCAGAACATGACTTAGTGTGACTTCTTTACGGCTGGGCTGGCCAAGACACCAGCAGCAATGCCATGGGTTTGCTGAGCTTACTCGCAGGGGCTGGCCATGGCCGGGCAGCCTGAGAGGGTGGGTGTCCTTAACCACCACCCACCACGGCAGAAGTGGATCTCAGAAAGTAATTTTCAGTAAAATGTCCATCATACCTCTATGTCAAACACAGTCAGGTCCACCATGGCTTCATGGGGTGGAAATTCAAGCCGTTGGAGAGCTGTGGGGCTGTTTCCAGCCTCCCTGTAGCAGTCTCCCACCCTGGGGTGCAGATGCATCATGAGAAAGCCACAGCTTCAAGCCATAAACCCGGAGCAAATTGCAGCGTGGCAGCTGTGCGTACACGAGCAGGCTGAGCATTTGACATAGAAAGAGACAAGCAGCTGTTGAAAAACAACAACAAGTTCAGTTCTCCTTCAGCTGAGGCCAAGTTTGCCACTGTGGGACAGAACTAAATCGCAGTGAGAGACCGTACTGTGGCCAGTGCTTTGAAAAGCGTGTGGGCTCAATATGTGCTCACGGCCTGAGTTTGACTTAAAGGATATAAAATGGTGAGTCTGAAGACTTTGCATCAAGGTGAACATTTGCAAGTGAGCCTAAGTTTTCATCTATGGCTGAAAATTGTTGCTGCTGTTTATAGTGTCATTTACAGGGGAGGATTTATGCTATGAAGTCACCCTGGATTTGTTTTTTTTTGTTTACAAGACAAGCTCAAAAAGCCAAAAAATAATTCTACAACAACCACAATAGATTATTTTCAATTCTTATTGTCATTGCACCGCAAATTTGTGGCAAAGAGCTCACCATGCACCTGCGGATTTGGAAACCTGTTATGGACTTTCCCAGGAAAACAACTTCCCAGAGCAGAGCCTGTGCTGTTGGGAGCCTGGCAGAGGTCTCCCGTGCTCCCAGCTCACATCTCAGACACTCACCGAAAGTTGATAAAACATTCATCTCTGGCACCGATGGATGTGAAGGAGCACAGAAGGAAGACAAAACTTAATTATTCCAAACAAGCAAAGTACTGCAGAGCAGCTCAGAGGAGCCAGTTACCCGGAGGTAGCACAGCCAGGTGCCACCCCCATCCCATGCCCCGAAAAGAGAACAGTCACTGGGAAAAGAAACTGTGTTTTCTGTTTCTTTCTTCTTCTTACTTCTCATTGTCTCTTTTTTTTTCTGACAAAAAACAAGACTTTAGCAAATGTCCCACCAACAATTTCTGCTCACCTCAGCCCTTTCTCTTCCTCACGTGTGACTCGGGGCCACTCAGGACAGCGATGACAGAGGGTTTCCTCCTCTATCAAAACTCACAGCAGCTAAACAAGGAGAGAGCTAGGAATATAGGCAAAATGAAAATTTTACTTATTTCTTTGCATCCTAAATCATCGTCCTTTCTGTAGCTCCAGTAGAAATGTTTTTCTCCTGCTACTTTATCGATTATACCAGGAGGACTGAGGGATACCCAAACCTGAGCCAGGTTTGGGTTCACCCAGTCAGCATCACGCTCTTGCTGTCTAGTGACGGACAGAAATGCCTGTCAGACAGAACTTGGTGGTAGAAATCCAATAGGATTTGCTTTGTCTTTATTGATAACTGGATTATAAGTTACACTCCTTCATAGCCAGGTTTTTCAAGGTGTGCCTGTAAAGGTGCATCCTTCAGCCATCAGCCTCTTCGGGCCCTTTGCACCTAACTAAAGTGTACTTTAAGGAAGTTTTCTATTCTGATATTATTTTAAAGTAAAAGGGGTCTTGGCAGGGCAGACAGTATAAAAAAATAATAGTGTATTAATGAAGACTGGGAGGGTAGGTCATTCCCCTGGTTTTTGTAACACAGTACCTGATAAGAGGTCATTAGTCATTCAAATCACTGAAAGACTTTAATGAAAATTTGGGCTTTGAGAGCTGGGTACAGACTGCTGGAGAGACTTTCAGGGCAAAAAAAACCACAGAGAAAGGGAGGGAAGGAGAGCGGGAGTTGGCCAAAATGACAATAAGCTTAATTAAAGCCAGGAGGAACACTGGCAAACTCTCATTTCCAGGCTTGCTGGTTTTTAACCCGATGCTCCAGAGCTGCATCTTCCTTGGGTCTGCCCGGCATAGCAGCCACGGCTTTGGGCACCACAAGCCTGAGGGACACGTTCCTTTTGGGACTGTATTATTCAGAAGCTCATGCAAGACACAGTTGTTTGGGTTTTTTTTTTTCCCAGTATATTATGTATTTTTAAAAGTCATTGTATTTTTACTAATAATTTTGCATTTGGAGGTTTTCTGCTCTGTCCTTAGCCTGGTGCAGAGTTGGGAGTTAGAACTGAGCCTTTCACTAGGGAAAATAAATGACAGGAGAACAGGGATGCTCAAGGTCAGACTTTCCAGAGTTGTTCAAGTTTCCTGGCTTTTTTTCCCTCACTGTCCCCATAATCCTGCCTGGTGACAATACAGCAGCCAGTCGTCCCTGCACTTGGAACCAGGATGGTGACAAGGAAGAACTGGTGCAGAGGCGAAAGGGCAGCTGGTGCTGTAAGGGGAAAAACCTTGCAAAGAACTATAACCAAATTTGCTTTTAAAGAGAAGGAAATCAGCTTGTGAAGGGAAGAAGACAGTTCTGCACTGTTTAAGGGTAAATTTGGGACTTCTCTGTTGCAGCTTCTGTCTCCAGGGTTGCACCTCCGGCACCTCCACTTGCGCTGAGAGGCTGAGAAGTGTTGATATATGTGCTCTGAACAGCTGCAAGGCAGACACAGCCCTGCTAGATTGTAAGAATGAAGAAGGGGTTTTGTCCCCTGCTATTTGGTACATGTAACGTGTCAGAATTAAGTAATGTGAGCTTGCTGCCAGCCTGGGGCACTGCCACAGGACTGGGATATGTTTATTTCTTAGGATAGGAGATATTTCTAATGGATTTTTTTTTTAGTATTTCTCCAATATTTTGATTTTTTCTTTTTTTTTTTTTTTTGGTGTGTGACAAATGGACCTCAAATGCACTTATTTGTACATTGAGAACCTGAACTTTGAGTGGAGGCTACGCAATGCTACACTCATTGTGAGCTGCCAGCTGCTGTCCCCTTCCCGTGCTGGGTCACTGGTGTGCTGGAGAGCTCTCCAGAGATGTCATTCCCTGGAGACAAAATTCCGTTGCCAACAAGCATGAGGACTTAACCTCACCAAGGGCTTTATCTACACCAAACCAGACAAAAGACCCCATCTTTTGCCTCACTACCTGTGTTTCTAACAGGGGACAGATCTGAGACCCAGGTACAGCATGGGTCCTCTCTCCTCCTGCCACCAGCTGCTCAGGCTCATCCCCAGCTAGAGGCAGCATGCAGACCACCAAGGAAGAGCTTGTTGGCATGCTATATCCTCTCTTGGTAAAGCCATGGCACTGCAGACATCACATCAGACCTTTGTATGTACCAATTTAGGATTTTTCTTGCCAGGAGAGCTATATCATCTCTGCTAACAATGTTGCTAGGCTGACAAAACAAAATTTTCTTGGCTCAGTTTGCCATGAGGAGATGCGATGGTTTTTTGCTTTTCAGCCAGCATATCTCCACTAGAAACATGTTGCAGTATAGACCAAGCTCTACTGCTATTGCAAAAGGCAGCCAACGTAGACCAGTGCCTAACTTTCCATCTGCTTGTCATTAGTCTGGATCTTCACGCCCTCAAGTCAGAGAACAAAACCTATGACCTTGATCCACTTTCTTTTCATTTCACTTTAGGATTTTGCTGTTCTTCTTGTTGATCTGGGGAAAAGTTTTGGGAGGGACAAGTTCTCAAAGGCCACTTCTAATCCAGAGTTTCCTGTTGCCTGTGCAGGGAAAGTAGCGGATAGTTAAAGAAAAACGTACGCCCAAGTCTCTGTGTAGAGTTGAGATCCCCCCTGGATCTTATTCAGCAAACGTTTGGCCCTTAACTGGTTGAGGGAATGAACTCTGAAGGTGAGATGATGTTTGGAAACTTGAGCTCATTTCTGCTTTGATAATGTTTTTCCTTAATGATGTGAGCTACCGGACTGTGTTTCTCCGTAAAAGAACACCTTTCCTTAGCTTGCTCTGATGGACTAACACATAATGCATTTCTTTCTGGCACATACATTTACTGGCATGTTGACATCTTTTTTAATATTCTTCCCACCTCGGGCCACTCCATCAATCCACAGTCCTTAAGCAGAGACTTTTCAACGCACCACGAAGAAGAAGTCAGGTTAGTTTTTTTCCTTTACCTAAAGCGGGGCCATCTCTCCCAGGTTTCCTTACCCCTGTACAAAGGTTCATGCCAAGCCAATCTGAATTCTGTTTCAAAACTCAAACTGTGTTTAATGGGAAAGGTATGATTTCATAAGCAGATCTGTGCAAGACTGATGTTGTGCAGACAAAATCCTGTAATGATTAACACATGGCACCTTGGTCCGATTCTCTCAGCTATGCTCCCACATTGCAGTGAAAACTGCTTACCAGCTTGCTTGCTTGCTGCAATTTAACTGAAAAAAACTAGGACAGCCAGAAACTGCTGCAGTTGTCACATGCTTTATTGACACCGGGATCTCTGATTTTTCACAACACCTTTCTAATATTTTTGGCAAGGAGGGAGTCTCGAAGCCTCACTCCGAGGTCTCTGCAAATCCCTTTCAGATGTGGCTGACGGGGGAGCAGGAGCCAGCCTGCCTGGCTCAGCCTCCCACCAACTGGGCTGACCTCCCTTATCAACCCTTGCTCAGCCCAGCGCTGGCAAACACACCAAGCCCCACGCGTGCGCCCAGCCCTGAAACACGGGTGCGGGGCCAGCCAGGACCTCTGCCGGAGCCTCACCGGGAAGGAAGGGGCATCTGAGGCATTGGTGACCCCAAGGCTGTTGAGTAGGTGGTTTTGAGGAGCACCAAGGAGGACTTTAGGGACCACCACAGCTCCAGAAGTCTTCTAGTCAATATCCTCCAGCTCTCCTGTCCCATCAACTGTAACGGCAGGCACAGAAACGCTTCTCATTGGCACTGTGACTGCAGCTCCTCTCACGGCTTTCCTAGGTCCTGTCTGAGCTGAAGTCCACTGACATCTCCCAAAAGCCGCTGTTTAACACCAAGACCCTCTGAGTGAGACCCTAAATCTGCACATGCCTCGGGAAGGTTAAACAACCTACAGCGCAGACATTTTCACCAGTGCAGCTCATTCAAACACAGCGGTGAATACAAATCAGTGGCTTCCATGTAGAATTTCTCGATGCCATCAGGAGTGCTGTATTGAATTAAAGATATTTGACTCATTAATAAAGGCAAATAATGACAAGCGAATCTTATTTTATTGGGCTAGAGTTAAATATTTGACTGATAATGAAAACCTAATTCTAACTGATTTCTCCCTTTCCTCCTCAGTCTGTTTCTTTTAAAGTACATACACATGTGTGGTTTCAGTGTTTGTTTTTGCTTAAATCGTACCTTCTGCCAGGTTCCCTGGTGGTTAGGACAGAAGGAATTTATTAAGAACCATACTTTTTTTTAAATTTTGGTGATTTTCGTCTCTGTATTGAACCAGCCTCCAATGGCACAGGGTTATTCTTCGCTCTACCACCACCACCCACCACCATCACCATATGGGCCTGTCGTCCTAGGCAACACGTAGGGGCCACGAAAAGGCCATGGCACCCAAAGCCCTTTTGTTTCTGCCAAAACTTGGCTCATACACCCTGTGAGAATGGCAGTACTCTTGACTTGTGTTGAAGGCTCCAGCCACTCTGCCCAAGCCTTTTGGGTCTAGCTCTCACACAAATGTGAGAATTCTGGAGACCTGCTGCTTCCAGTTACTTTGGGAAAAAAAATAAAACAAACAATTTCATGGAAAAGGTTGGAATTAGACAAAAGTAAGGGCCATGGGGCAAATTCTACTTCTATTCATCAAACTCCTTCAGCTCTGCTTGATTTGTCACTGCCAGTGTAGCAGGAGGAAGGGAAGTCCCATCTAGTTCCCAAAAGAAGCTGTGTGTCGATTATGGAAAGAGGCACAAAAGCCTGAAGGTCAGTACAAAACATTTTTTTCCCTAGAAAGATTTGCCCACAACTCAGGCAAGTGAGCCACTGGCAAGATCTGAGAATCGTGTACGTCCCCAGGCATTTGAACACTTGCAACAAATTTCATAGAAAGAAGAAAAGTATGCAAAGAAAAACTAATTTGCTTTGCTCTTTTGATCCCAGTATAAGTCACTCTTCCTGCTAGTACTAGTTTTGCAAGAAGCTCAGAGGAGAATGTCAAATCAGGGCTTTGCTTTTGTTTCTGCAAGGGGAAGAAGCAGCAATGACACTCGCATGGCGGCAAACACAAGCGATGAGGAGCACCAGCCTGCCAGCAGCACATGAGGAGGCAAGTCCAAATGTTTCACAAACACTCCAGTCCTAGCACACCTTTTCTGATGCAGGGCAAGCCTTATCAATGGCCCCAGACACCCCAACCCTTTCCCAGCGCCGCGGGACTGACACACCAAAATGTCAGCACCCGTCGCACCCGTCCTCTCCCAGCCTCTTGCCGCTTTGACGAGGGTCCCCACTTTACCCCACTCTCACCATTCCCTCACCGGTTTCTTGTTCCCTTTCCCTGGGATACTTCCTGAGGCAAACACCATCATGCTGAGAAATACTGGAGAAACAAAAGAATGGATTAAGAATCAATTATTGTTGCTAAAGACAACAACAGAGAAGCAGCCATCGGTTATCGGCCCTAATTAAGGTAAAACAACCCGTACTGATCTAAAGGTGAGCTCTGTGGGGAGCAGTGCTCTGGTGGCAAACTGGCTGTGGTGGCGGATGGTAATAAAGCTCCAAGTAAAGTGTCTTTTCCTTTTCTGTCACTTTTTTCTCCCCATGTGCTGATGCTGGGGGTTTCACGTTCGAGCTGATCATTTCCTAGCAGGAGATTGAGCAAGCTGAGCTCCACGTGGCTGTCGCTGGCAAGCAGGAAAGTCATCGAAAGGGAATTGAGGTTTTTTTGCAGAGCCGTGCTGAGCAGACGGGAGCCGCGCGGTCACGTCAGCACCTGGAGAAGCCGCACAGGAGGACAGCAAAGGGATGTGAGAAAAGAGGGCAAGTGATGAAGGAACGAAATTTGAGGGAAAAAGTCATGGCTTTGGGTCTCTGAAATATCCAGTATCACCATAGCAATTATGGGAGACGATTCAAGCAGCAGGGCTGGTTACTGCTCTCCAGGGACAGCAGAAAACTGAGAGGCAGGGGAGTCTGAAGCATTTTCAGAGGCTGAGCTTTAGTGCCTAGCACTGCACACATGTTTTCCAGGACAGTTGCTTTGAGTTAATTCTGTACGGACTGCTGTCAGTGATGGTTTCCAGTCTGTGTATATAGCTGCTCACACATGTTTGCTCTCCGCATTCACCGAATAAAGGGCACGGGGTGGTTACAGGTTAATGGATTTTCAAGCTGAAGTGTTTGCTGGTAGCATTCAGGAGACAGAAATTTGGGCCAGAAACCCTTATCAGAAGCAGACCATCCTGTGGCGTCCTTCAGTGGAAGCCCAAGTATTAGCTGCTTAATTTGTTTACCCTGAGATAAATCAAGAGTAATGCATCCATGTGCAGGCAATTAATTGGGATGCACCCCAGTGCAAGGACAATACATGATACTAAACCTCTTCAGGAACGTCCTTCTGAACGATCTGCTGGCTATTTGCCTAGCTTAATATCTAAAACCACAGTGACCCTGAACCTCACATAATCCCAGAGATTCTCCTGAAAAAAGAGACAAGGATGGGTTAAGGACCTTCTTCCCTGGCTGGGTCAGTTGTGGGGCACATGCCTGGGCAGAGGGGACCACAGCAGCACTCGCAGCATCATGTGACGTGGCTGAGAGCTGCTTAGCAAATCTAAAATGACCCTGGTATTTTAAAAGCCCAAGGAACGGAGGAAACTGGGAATATGGCTACACTGTGAGTTGTGCTTAGAGAGGTCTTTTTGGTCTTGTTCAGAGCAGGGGATGAACAAAAGGATCCCGGCAAAGAGGAGCATTAGGGAGCTGCTGATCTCTCCCAACGGCTCTGAGCTGCTATGTGTAGAGCAAGCCCGGGGAGATGCCTCCCTCCCTTTGTCTGTAATTGGGCTGTTTATAGCAGACCGTTAACATCTGACTCGTTGCTCCTGTGGCTGGTTTTCACACATCTCCTGCTTCTACACTGGCGTGGGATACGTCCAGCCTCTTGGATCAGCTCTTATCTGAACAGAGGAACACTGTCTTCGAGGTGAGGAGCAAGACACTGTATGGTGTTCTTGAGAACAGAGTTGCCTGTAAGGAGCAGCTGCCTTGCAGAACATATTTTTTGGCTTTGAGGGTGGCCTGCTTAGCCAAGCCTGACTATTTCACCATGCTGTGGAGGCTGCCCTGGTATTAATTCACCTCAAAGAGCAGGTTGAAGTCATTAAAATATTTTGCAGGTGGTTCCTTGAATTCATGGTGCAGCTGGATCCAGCCTAAAGGGAGAGGGGGGAAAGAAAAGGAGAAGAGGCAAGTTCTGATGAAACACAAATTAACATAACTCATAGAAGGGAAAGAAAATCTGGTTTCAATCTCTACAACAAAGCCAAGCAACACATCAAGATAGAAAGGAGAAATGTCAGCCAGGCAGCCCCGGGAATTTTATTGCTTTAGCACAAGTGTTTCTCCACGGTTCCAGGAGTGCCCAGGTGCTACTGCAGCAACCAGACCCCCTGAGCACGGGGGGCTTCGTGACAAGGCCTCCAATCCCATATGGGTCCAGGCTCAAGCTTTGTTTTCATGCCCTGGTACAAATCTCAGTTGTTTAGACCTTGCATGTTGGCCTCAGTCTCTCAATTCTGCATGGAAAGTCTCCATCTCCACACCACTTCTTGCCCTTAGAGCTGGACCTACTTCTTTTTAGGGGGTGCTGACCAGGGCTGACCTGTGCAATCAGTGGGACACTCTCAACGGAGACCCCAGTCCTGGCACCTCCATGAGCTGCCGGTGGGCAGATTACTCACAACCTGCTTTGGTATCCCTTGAATTCAGCAGTGCCCCCTCATGTCCACAGGCATCAAGGCCAGGTTGGACAGGGCTCTGAGCAATCTGATCTGGTTGGAGATGTCCCTGCTCCTTGCAGGGGTGTTGAACTAGATGGCCTTTAAAGGTCCCTTCCAACCCTAATTGTTCTATGATTCTATAAAGTCTTGGTCATTCCTTGGGGAGAACAAGGCATTTTAGCATAAAGGCCACCATAACGCAGAGTTGTACTGGGTCTGCCTGGGATGGAGGTAATCTTCTCCACAGCAGCCCATATGGTGTTGTGCTTTGGATTCGTGGCTACAGCAGTGTTGATCACAGACCGATGTTTTGGCTGTTGATGAGCAGTGCTTGCACACCATCAAGGCTGTGAATGGGCTGGGGGTTGGCAAGGGGCTGGGAGAAGACACAGCAGAGGCAGATGACCCAAACAGACCCTGTGGGGATATTCCACACCATATGATGTGGAGCTAAGCAATAAAAGTTCAGGGAAAGAAGGAGGAAGGGGAGATGTTTGTGGTTAGGGCATTTGTCAGCCCAAACAACCATCACGGGTGCTGAGGCTTGGCTTCCCAGGAAGTGGCTGCCTCTCTGCCTGCCGATGGGAAGTAGAGAGTGAATTCCTCTTTCTGCTTTGCTTGCAAGTGCAGCTTTTGTTTTCCCTGAAAGACTGTCATTATATCGACCCACGAGTCTTCTCACCTTCCTTCTCTTTTTTTCCCAGTCCTTGGGAGAGGGAACTGAGTGAGCAGCTGCGTGAGTGTTCAGCTGATGGCCAGGGTCAGTCCACCACAAGAGCCGACTGGTACGTCAACATTCACCAACCTTATTCATTCCAAAAAGAGAAAATACTGAAAAATCAGGTAAAATAGTAAAAAAAAAAAAAATCCCAAATTAGTTTACAAACAAATCCACCACTGCAGAGGCAATTGTACAGCTCTACTGATGGCTTTGTGGTGTGCATCTATGGGCTGTGTCCCAGGTCAAACCACAGCTACTTGTTTCTGTGGCAGAGCAGTGTGGTCTGTGGGCAGGATTACTTTTTGGTTTTTTTGAAGCTCATCTGCAGAAACATGAGTGAAGGTGTTGGGATAAGGGGTAGACTGGCACATTTCCTGGCTGCCGCTCTCACTTCAGTCTACAGGTGATGGCAGAATGGGTGAAGGTTGCTGCCTCAGTTTACCCAACATGGGGCCTGTTTATGTCATCATCTTTTCTCTTCCTTGTCCTTGGAGGGGTACCAAAGCCCTCTGAATTCTGCTCATTTATGCCTAAGACGGTCTGCTATCAAATAGATTAGTTTGGAAAAATTACCAAATAGTAGATAAATGGAGAAACACGTCTGAGCTAGGATATCTCCTAATTTGGGAAAAAAAAAAAACTTTAAAAAAATCCCAAATTCAGTTATTTCAGGATAAATCCTGGAGAGGCTAACATCTGTCCAAGCTCCCTGGCAGCATCACTGCTGGGAAGGGCTGTGTTTAGCCAATGCTAGGTTGGAATTCGTTGTTATGTCTCTTTGCTCTGCCATGAGCTTTTGGTGGTGGCAAATGCCTGCAGCTGGCAACGGCAGTGAAAGGAGATGACAAAGGTGGCAGGGACACCCAGGGACTAGACACTTCCCATTCCCTCCCACAGCAGTTGCCCACAGGCCCGTGACTTTGAGGCGGCTGCAGTCTGTTTATAAAACTTGGTTCAGACGGGGTGCGATGAGAGCATGAGGAGGACCTTCTGCCCGGCATGAGCTGCCAACATTGGAGCACGGGAAGGGAAGGGCCAAGATGAGCCAGAGGACTTCCCACTCTTCCCTGTGATGTTTCGGGGGGGGTGCAGGAAGAGCAGCAGGAGGGAGAGTGGCCAGGGCTTCTTAGCAGAGAGTCTGGAGCGTGAGGCTGATGGCCCAGCAGACGTGTCCCATAATGTGCTGGAAACTGCTATTCTATTAATAATCCCATTGTTTCAGCAAACCCTCAACCTAGGGACACTGGACTGAATCAGCAGTTTCTTTTCTTTTTCCTTTCTTGATTTAGTAACCCCGATTGCACAATCAGAGTCAATCTACTGTTGCAGTCAGTGATGGTGCAGCGAGAAACGAATGACAGCAGAAAGCAGGTTGGGGAAGGCAGCAACAACTGCACGCAAAGGCTGAGTGAGCGTGTTGGTACATGATCTCTGACGTCCGTGGCACAGCCGAGACCCCTGCGCCATGTGCACAGGGAAACCTCTGCTGTCCATTTGCAGAGGCTGACATCCAGATGGAAACACACAACGCTGCCAGGCAGCCAGATGCTCACCTGACTGATGGGAATGTGGCACCACGCCCAGCTGCATGGGGCTACATCAACTAGAAATAAGGAGAGAATTAAGTTTGACCAGCTGGGTAGGCAACCACAGCTGGCAGGCAAAGTTGGGTGAGATCATGACTTTGCTGTTGACCTTCCCAAAATAGCTAAGTGGAGAATTGGACTTTGAACCCTGAAGCAGTGCAGATCAGGACTGTCAAAACTGAGGGTCTCTGCTGCTGCTTTTGCACCCATGGCACCTGGGCCATTGAGAATGGTGTGACCATGGGAGGTGGGAAAACACACCCCTGAATTTCTTTCTCAGGGAAGGAGGGCACAAAGGTTTCGTTGCACCTTTTGCCTTTTAGAAGGGCTTTTGAAAACTACAACTGTCAGCTTCTTTTTAATACTTTTGAAGCAAAAGTGATTTGCCTAGAAGTGTTGATAAAAGCCTCTCTGCTGTAAATCTGCTCTCTGTGTGCACCTGAATCACATCCATTCCTATAAACATCCACTTGGCAACACAAGTGCAGTCATGCCCAGCTCACCACCTGGCCCAGCAAGAGCAGATGGGTTCAAACTTGCGCAGACTGGTCAGCTGAATCACCCAAACCGTTAGAAATGTGCTGGATACCAGCCCTTACCCCCATGGGGAGGCGATGCCATCAAGGGAGAGGATGCACAGGCAGTCACTATGGCTCAGCTGAGCAGCAGTAACCTCTCAAGCCACCCTAATTCAAGGGGGTGTCTGAGCCTTCCACAATGAAGCAAATAATCCCAATTCCTACTCAATGTGTAGCAGAATATATGATAATGGAATATATAATATTAATATAATATGTAGAATATAATGCATAGAATCTATGATTCTATAATGGACGACACCTCTTCCTCCTTGCTGGTGCCAAACCAAGTCACAGCTGCACAAGGATGTTTGAAAGGAGGACACAGAAGTGGATTTAAAAATCCCCAGATATTTTTGGTTTAAGTCTTTAAAACATCTATACATCGGGTGCAGAACAGAGGGCTTCATTCTGCACCGGGCTGTCAGGGTGTGGATTTCCAACTCACGTCTACCTGAAGCTTACACTGCACTTTCTTCCATGGCTACGCAAAGCAGCGAGGACCCAGCAGCCCCACAGACGAGCATGGACCCACAGCCCAGGAGAAGATCATGTGATGGGGACTGCCCTGCACCTCAGAGGAGACAGTGCATGATGGCAGCAGTGTGGCCGCGGAGGGCTCTGCCCAGTGCTTACCGACGGCTCTTGACTGCAGGCTTGGGTGAGTCCTCTCGCTTTGCAAAATCAAAATCAACCCTTGGACAAACGAAGATGTGAGAACACCAAATGCCACAGTGAGGTCTGCAGGGGTGGGTTTTACAGAACATGAGCAAAGAAGAGATATTAGGGAAAATAGATAATAGATATATAGGATATTAGGAAAAAATTTTTCACAATGAGAGTTGTAGAACACTGGCACAGCTTGCCCAGAGAGGTGGTGGATGCCCCATCCCTGGAAACATTCAAGGCCAGGCTGGATGAGGCTCTGAGCAACCTGATCTAGTCGGGGATGTCCCTGCTCCTTGCAGGGGAGTTGGACTAGATGACCTTTGAAGGTCCCTTCCAACTCTAACCATTCTATGATTCTATGATTCTAAGTGGAGAGGTTGTAGGAACTGTGTCCATGGGTGTGAAAATGGCTCAGGGAGAAAGCAGGAGAGAGTCTCAGCAAGGAAGCTGCAACTGTCTCTTCCCTATTATGTCCAAAACCCAATTCAGCTTCAGCATCCCCCACCCCACCTTCACTCACTTCTCTTTACCTCCTGATTCTTTCCTTCCTTGTACTTCAGTCAAACACCATCACTAAGTCATCATCTTGGTCCAAGTTAATGTGTTTTTCACTACCATGAAGTGCTTCACCTCCCCTCCCAGGGGATGGATCTCCAAGCTAACGTTGAATTTAGGGTCTTCTTGGCTATGTGAGAAGGTTTACTTGTGTTAGGAGCAAAATGACCACCTCACACCCAACCCCGCTAAAGCACAGGGATGTTGAATAACTCAGGGTAGAACCTCTTGCAGGATCCCACCCAAGGCGCTGTGGACACGGTGTCCCCAAGTGAGCGCACAAGAGCAGCTGAACATCTTAGCTGTGGGATTTTTTGAGGAACTGTTCAAATTACCACATCAGAGTTCTCATAAGTCTATAAAAACTGAGCA
>JAAGAY010046569.1:28192-93168 GCA_011801015.1 Ardeotis arabs
CCCTGCACCTCAGAGGAGACAGTGCGTGATAGCGGCAGCGTGGGCACAGAGGGCTCTGCCCAGTGCTTACCGACGGCTCCTGCCTGCAGGCTTGGGTGAGTCGCTTTGCAAAATCAAAATCAACCGTGGGACAAACGGACATGTGAGAACACCAAATGCCACAGTGAGGTCTGCAGGGGTGGGTTTTATAGAACATGAGCAAAGAAGTGGAGAGGTTGTAGGAATTGTGTCCATGGGTGTGAAAATGGGTCAGGTAGAAAGCAGGGACTGGAGAGAGTCTCAGCAAGGAAGCTGCGACTGTCTCTTCCCTATTACGTCCAAAACCCAATTCAGCTTCAGCATCCACCACCCCACTATCACTCACTTGTCTTTACCTCCTGATTCTTTCCTTCCTTGTACTTCAGTCATGCACCATCACTAAGTCATCATCTCAGTCCAAGTTAATGAGTTTTTCAGTACCATAAAGTGCTTCACTTCCCCTCCCAGGGGATGGATCTCCAAGCTAATGTTGAATTTAGGGTCTTCTTGGCTGTGTGAGAAGGTTTACTTGTGTTAGGAGCAAAATGACCACCTCACACCCAACCCCGCTAAAGCGCAGGGATGTTGAATAACTCAGGGTTGAACCTTTTGCAGGATCCCACCCAAGGCGCTGTGGACATGGTGTCCCCAAGTGAGCGCACAAGAGCAGCTGAACATCTTAGCTGTGGGATTTTTTGAGGAACTGTTCAAATTACCACATCAGAGTTCTCATAAGTCTATAAAAACTGAGCAGATAAGAAAAGAATACCAGAAAGTATATCAAATCAGGAGGCAGAAAGGAAGTCCCTGCAGTCTTTTATTGTCCATAATCTGAGAAGGCTTTAGGTTAGCCACAAGAAATCTGTCATGAAAGACGGGGAAGATGGAAATTCAAGCGATATGAACACTTGGAGTATTTCAGACAAGATTGGGTTTGCCTCAGCTGCTACTACAACCTTTCAGATAAGTGGTAAGGTTTCTTTTTATTAAATGGATTGATATGGATTTTATCTGGTCTGTGAAGAAACCAGCAAATAAAAATGAAATATTGTATTTATAAGGCATATTAAATGCTTTTTGCAGTGAATTTGCTACTAAATTAACTGATCATTTAAAAAGAATAGTATGTGAAAGTGTCTTTTCTAGCCCAAAGCTGATGCTGAGCATCAGAAAAAAAAATAGGTCTTTTCTTGTTTTAGAAAATGCCTAATTTCACTAAGTAAATCTTTCATGTGTTAATAGTTAAGATACTGAAATCACCAGATCCAGTAAAAAAAGTAAGTTTATGAATTTTTAGCTGAATGTAGATACTTCATTGCTGACTAAACCATTCTATTGTAAAACTAATTAAATTATTGTACTCTTCTAAAGCTAAGACTTTAAACTCCTGATTACATTACTTTGAAAAAAACTCAATTAAGGGTAACTTACTGAATGCCTGAAGTAGTTACTAATGCTTCTGAAATACATATTTTCTCCCTAAAAGCCAACATTTGACAAAGCATTTTATTTCTTTTGCACTTACTGGTGACGATTCGTTTTAAATATTTTGAGTTGTTTTCATTTGTTCTGCAGTTCAGTTTATTATTGATTTTTCATTTGTTTTGATGCATACATGCCTCACTGTTGGAATTGTATGTATGCGGCGCTTTGGATGGAGAGGGCATGTGCTTTGAGCAGCCCTCTTTGAGCGGCAGCCTGGGACAACTAAAAGCCATGGAAATAGGGAGTTTAGTGATGCAGAAAGGGGAGAACTACCACGTTTATACCGTTATAGGCTGGATTAAGTCTTGGTGGAAGAAGCTGGCTAAATTGGCTAAGTGAAAGACGGCCATGTGAATGGCAGTGCAAAGCCCGGCTCAGAGGCAGGCAGCCTGCATTGCCCGCAGGCCCTGGCAGTCTCATGGAGGGACCTTGCTGCTCCCTGTCACAGCAAAGCACTGCTAGTTCATTGCAGCCGAGCCTGAAATGGCTGGAAGCAACCAGAATTTGTATCAGGAGAGACGTGAGAGGGTGTCTGCCCTATTTCTGTTGCTTTTCAGAACCTCGAAGCCGAAGAAAGCCATCCACATGCTGTACTAAGACGACCCTCGGTGTCTACCTGCTGCTGCTGACGGCTGGCCAGGGGCTGCTGGCGTACCAAGGTAACGCTGCAACCCTACTGTGGGCTTGACATCAAGAGACAGCTTTGCTGGGTGCTCTCAAGGGGCACGGATGAGGGGGCAGGAAACTTCTGAGGGGGCACAGAGGCTCCTCCACTCACCACGAGACAAAGCAGCCACGATAGGAAACCATTCCCCCACACCGTATACGTGCTTTCTGTTTGCAAAAGCACCCCTAGCTGTAGGAAGGACATGAAAACCACCTCCCTGGGTCAAACGGTAGATGTGTTTAATCCCAGAGGTCCTCCACAGCTGCTGAGGAGCTGCTCCGCCAAGCAAGGGTTTCCCAGTCAGATTGGGCAGGGAATATTCACCGCTTGGGCCTTTTGTTTCCTCAGTGTTTAAGATGCAGAGACAGATATTGAAATTTCAAGAACAAAATACCTCCTCTACAGAAGAGATTCTGGAAAGCTCCTTTGCCAGCAAACTGCTTTGGGAGAGAAACACTGTGGAGAACCACATTGAACATGAAGAAAACTGGAGGAGAAGCTTAGAAGAGGAAATCACCATAATGAAAAGTAGCAATGCAAACCTGATGATGATGATGAAGAACATCACCCTGGTTGCAGGTATGGCTCCATTTCTCCATGCTGGAAACCTAGTTCAGGTGAACAAATAAGTAGGGCAAGATTTGGTCTTCCTATCCGTTAGTGATGCCCCAGTGCCCAGGGTTGGACTCTGGCTCCAGACGCCCTGGCTGGGGAGGTGGACACTCCTGGAGAAGTTGGAGCACAGCCCCATGCAGCTCCCCTGGATCCTGCTGCAGCTGCACATGTGGCTCCGAGCAGCTCTCCCCTCCCGTAACTTGTAGACTTGGGCCCTGGGTGTCCTTCAAAAAGGTGGTGTCTTCAGCCCAGACC
Organism: Ardeotis arabs; assembly: GCA_011801015.1. Classification (NCBI taxonomy): domain Eukaryota; kingdom Metazoa; phylum Chordata; class Aves; order Otidiformes; family Otididae; genus Ardeotis; species Ardeotis arabs. Next base: position 31,233 of record JAAGAY010046569.1, read on the forward strand.
TCAAGCCTATCAGCCCCTTACTGTTATGTCCCTCATTGAGTGCTGACTACTGAAAAATATCTATTAAATATTTATTTCAGGGCCTCCGGGACCCAAAGGAGATCCTGGTCCACCAGGTATGTTGGTAAAGGAGCTGTAAACTACTTTTCCTTTTTTTCTCCCTAAGATATCTGGAGTGCGGATTTGGGATTTCAGTCTCTTGACCCGGATCCTACCCAATGTGCAGACACCCAGTGCCCTGGCCATGAGAAGATCTGCTGCACCATTTGACTGAACCCCCAGGGGCCTTGGCTTGCCCGAGTGCAAGGAGAAGGAACCGTACCTGGTTGTTGTCTGCAATAACCACCCCAAATCCCCATGTGAGACAAGAGGCCCAGTGTATCCCACAAACAGTGGATAGCTGGGCTTTCTGCCCCAGACATAGCAAGTCCTGCTGCCCGACTCACTCTAGGACAACTCAAGGACACCTCCCCAGTCCCTGCTCTATAGGGCCCCCAGCTGAACAGCACGTGTTACAAATGACAGATTTGGGACCTTGCCCACCCTGCCCTGGGGAAACAGCCGCATGGACTCGCAAATGAGCTGTGTGCAAGTGCTCTCCTCCACAGCCATGCACAAGCTGCTGCCCTGGGTACCAGGGGGTTTTGGGTAGAACTATACCCACTGCAGGAGATAAACGTCTCCAGGTTGTGAGGATGCAGCAAGTTCTGATCTAAGGGCTCCACTTTGAGCAGAGGGTGAGCTAGGCAATGTCCAGAGAAACCAGAGTTTCTATCGTCCTATAATGATGATCTAAGATGAAACCCTTGTTAGGTCAGGTCTAATCTCATCCATCCCTAGCTCTTGGCTACACTGAAGAGCTATTCTAAAGGAAAAAAAGAATGCATTTTTAAAAAAATCAGATTTTAATATCTAGCTGGCTGCTTTTACAACATTGAAACAGCACCTCCTGCCAAGCACCATTATTATACATCAGAGCCCAATAGTTCAGTGCATTTTCAGGAAAGATCTTCCCAAAGGTCCCCATGAGCTGGGCTTGGCTGGAGGACAGCTGGCCCCTGCCCAGCCACCCAATCAGCCGAGCTCCATGGGCTTTGCTCAAGTGGTTGTGCTGGTCCTTGCCAGCTGACAACTGGCCTCAGTGGTGACTGAAGGTGCATAGTCAAAGGATGATTAAAAAATTAATCTCTTCTTCTCAGCCATTACTGTGAATAGATGATGTGTGTCAGCTGATATATGTATTTTACATCTCAGGGCTACAGGGACCACCAGGGACAAAGGGAGACCAAGGAATCCAAGGTAAGGCTTTCCTGACACCTGAATTATTTCTGTGAATGAACATAAAGTGGCTTTATGGATGATTTTATGGGCAATCTTGTCCTCAGCAATGTGTAAGTCAGTAGGAATGTCATTGGAGTTGAAGGAAATAAGCCTATGCAAAACTAATGTGAACAAAAGCAAAACTTAGCTGGAAAAATTCTTATTTTAAAAGTCAGTGTGCACCAGTCACGGTGGTCCAATTCCTGACTGCCCCCAGCACCACTCTCAAGTACACAGAGAGCAGAGTTTGGCTCCTGCCTGCAGCTGAGCTGCTGATGTTCACCAGACAAGACACCTGATGAAGCATCAGAAAAGTGGTGGTGTCCTTGCAGGCTTGCACGGGCTGCAGGGTGCAAAGGGCAGCAAAGGAGATCCTGGTCCTGCCGGCCCAAGAGGTGAACTGGGAATGAGAGGAGAAAAAGGAGAGATGGGGCTTGCAGGTAAGACTTCTTCACTATCTCAACCTTTTTTAAGATTCTCCCATGTATTCCTGTTTATACTCATTCTACTTAAAATATCAGAAGAAGTCTTCATAGGTCAGATATTTCATAAAAATCCAGGTAGCGCTGAGCATGGCTTGCCAGTCAATGAGGGAGCTGGATGAACAGGACACTCACCCTGATCTGAAGGGATTTTATTTCATGTTATGCTCCAGCAAAGCTCCCAAAGGAGGGCTGGGATAAGGGGACATGCAAAATGTTGACTCTGCAGCATGGAAGTCTCTTTATAGAGCAACATTTGTCTTGTGAAAGCCCCAGGTATTCAATTATCAGCCTGTCCCAGGTTAAAGTGGTGATGTTTGCAGTAGGATTTTCATGGTATAAAAGAATACAATATAATTTATATGCACAAGCATATGGATGTTAGCCCTCACTTTAGTAAAATCTGAGAACTTTGTATCTTATATAAGCCTGACTTTTATATTCCTTAAGTAGAAGAATTATGCACCGTGTTTCTCCCATGTAACACGCTTCAGTGGGCATCTCCTGGAGAGCTGTTATTCAGTGGTCTCATGAGGACTGCACTTAGAGAAGAAAGGCTGAAAGGGGGATAGCAAAACAAAGCAGAAAATGTGTGTGGTGCAGACCAGGGAGGACGGTTGGACAGGTTGCTCCAGTGCACTCATTAGCACAAGTTCCTCCAGAAGAGAAAAGTGAAAGTAGGAGGAATACCGAAAGGAGAGCCTGTCCTCCTACAGCTTCACGGGAATACCACTGAATAGCAAACGCAGGTGTGAGGCCAAACACTTCTACTGGTGCAGTTAGATGGAGGTGCTCCACTGGCTGCAGAGACAGTGAATCTGTTTTTTTTTTTTTTACTTTACCCACATGTGCTGTGCTGTTTGATAGGTCTCCAAGGAGAGAAAGGTGAAAAGGGCAAGAAGGGAGACCCTGGGCCCACTGGACCCAGGGGTCTTCAGGGACACCAGGGAATCCCAGGACCGCCAGGTTTCAAAGGTAAGTGCAGAGGACACAGTGCAGCCCACTGTCAGCACACGCGTGCCGTAGTGGAGGGCTGCTCTGGCTGAAGCCTTTGGCTAAGCCTTGTCAGCACTGATACTAGGATGTTGTTGCAGGGAGCACGGGGGAGCCTGGACAACCTGGGCAGAAAGGAGAGGCAGGTAAGCAGTACAGAAGGTCCAGTTTCTTCTAGTGCTCTGAGATCAGTCTCTTTCAGATGATGCTTCACAAGGAAAACTGGAGTCAGGCTATGTCCCAGCATGGATAAGAAAAGAGAAGATAATGATTAGATGAAGAAGCCATGCCAGTGTTGTGCAAATTCGTCCTGCAGCCTCAGCTGTCTCATCTTGACCCCACTCACTGTGCAGGAGAATGAGAGGGAATGAAGGGTCCTGTACCGTGGAGGGCCATGTCCTCCTTCCTGACATGCGTGCACACGCAAGGGCAGAAATTGTCTGCTCTCTTAGGAAAGCCCTTGTGCTTCTCAAGGCTGATGGTCTGCAAGGACCTGGGTCCATACAGCTTTTCATTCCAGACTATCAGTCTCTGCACTGCTAAGATTAGGGCTGTTAGGGGAGGATTGCAATTTGGAGAGACCTCACTTTTGTTTTGCCCTCATAGGGTCAACTCAATCTGTACATTGCAAGGGCCAGTGATTGAGCTATCTTTCTTTTTTCTCCTCTGTATGTTGCGTTGCATTTCACATGTGCTGCTTTTGTTCAACCTCAAGGTGCAACCGGACAACAGGGGCCCAAGGGAATTCCTGGCCTTGACGGCAGACCTGGTCAGAAAGGGGAGAAGGGAGACCGTGGGCCCAGTGGTAGTCCAGGTACAATGCCACTCAAACCTGTAACTCACTGACCTCCTTCTCTGGCCTTGTTCTGTGTGATGGCTTCGTCCTTACTGATTTGTTTTCAATTTTAGGAGCACCAGGCATTGCGGGGCTCAGAGGTGAAAAGGGAGACACAGGAGTAGCAGGTAAAGGAGAATAAAACAGGTTCGGGGTCAAGAACATGCATCATACAGACACTGGAAAGGGATCTGCCAGAGCAAGGAGGCCATGTGTTGAGTCCTGTTCTAGGAGCCGCCATGTGTCCCAGGATGCCATGGTGGGCCTGAGCCTCTGCCAGACTGCCAGGGGGGTAGCTACTCACTGGAGGGGTTGTTTCAACCCTCTGTAACATGCATGAGGAGGTGATGTTGCCTGCATTTTTGTGTAAATAGAAAACACACAAACAAAGCAGCAGTCTAAGATTAACAAAACAACAATCTCCCTACCCTGGAGCTAAAGACAAATTTTACTGGCTGTAAATCTGACGGGGAAGAGTATTCACTAGCAAGCATCTGTCCTGGCTGCCTCTGGAGCATTGCAGGAAGAGGTATCTTCAAAGGCCAACTTGGAGCACATAACCTAGGCCTTTTCTTTGACCTTCCATCTGAAGAAGTCTTCCTCTCTGTCCCAGGCACCCAGATGATAGGATGATGTTCTGCAGTACAAACCTATTCTGGTGTATTTCTCCTGAATCAAGCTTTTTAACCCTAAATTTGTATAGTGCACACAACCTCTCATCTCCATCACAAGATGACAAAGGTCCAAGTGCTGTGCCCTTCTGCATTCATTGATACCTGGATGGTAGGCATGGGAGTCACCTGGCCCATATGCACCTGCTTGCATATGTCTGATGCACCTAAACTTATGTGTCTAGGCTCTCTACACGGTCAGTGAAGACCCACCCGGAGGGAGGGTCTCTATCCCATCTGGAATATAGGATATTAAATCAATCACCAGAAGTTGATCTGTTTCACGAGAAGACAACTCTCCACTGCCTGTATTTTCTGTATTGTATATATTTGCACTGAGTATAATAGGGAATAAGACACCTACTTCAGAAATAGTTGCCTATAGTGTAGACAGCTAAACTGGACCAGTTGAAATCCATCATAAATACTAGCTTGCGTAAACTTTTATAAATGTATACATATCTGTCTTATGTATTTTTTTTGTGTTTGTTTTGATGATCTTAGGTCTCCAAGGGCAAAAGGGAGCAAAGGGAGATCAGGGCGCATCAGGTAAACCCTTGTTTGACAGTATGACTTGTTCTGATGATGCAAAGCACTTTAAATGCCACGTTCCACTTTTCTGCATCAATGTGGAATGCTCGTTATGCTCTTCACTTGGGAAGGGACAGAGGCAATGACTTCCTTGCTTTCCACCCAGGCATGCCAGGCCTAGCTGGTCAAAAAGGAAGCAAGGGTGATTATGGAAGTCAAGGTCCAAAAGGTGAACCAGGAGCAAAAGGAGCCAAGGGAGACCGTGGATTATCTGGTAAGGCTGTTTGTCACGGGGACTGTGGAGCTGATGGTGCATTTGTGTTTGGGACTGTACGTCACAGACTGGCACAAGCTGCTCTGGGACATGTTTACAGAGTTCTTTTGGAGGAACTCAACAGACAGAGCAACCTTCCCAGACGATGAATGTGCAGAGTGCCACATTCACACCTTGGGAGGTGTGCTAAAAGACGTGCAAGTAAACAGATGTGTTAGATTTTCTCAAATCCTCGATCTCACAGAAAACCGAAACAATCCATGTTCCTCTTTGACATGTACAGATAGGTCTTGCAGTATACTATGCTGCTGGGATAAATCCCACTTAAACGTGTCACTCAGGAACACAGAACTGGAAACACCAGGGCTATTTAACTACACCTCTTTAATTGCAGGACATAAAAATATTTTAAAAGGGCCAACACTAAAACTACTCCTCATCCTTACCCTCCTCCCTTCCAATCACAGATGCTCCCAAAACCCCTAAGAACTTAGTAAATAACCCCAAAACAGTAGTTACAACAGGCCATGAGAAGCAATCAGTGCTCCAGATGCTTTTTCTTTTACTTGTTCACACTGAACAGTACGAGACTCCTTAGAAATAAAATAAACTAGCACCTATGTGGGGCTCCTCTGTGCACTTCTCTTCTGGAACTTTGACTTTGGAGGAGGGGCGGAGTGTAACTGAGGCGGCCTCAGGTTAGGGACTGCCCTCTGGGTGGGTCTCACCTCATGGTCCCCAGAAGGAGATGGCAATGTGTGCTTTGTGGAGGCAGCTTTTGGGGGAAGAGCCCACCGTGTTTTCTCAAGCATCCCCACTCTCAGGACCAGGATGCTGCACAGAAATGTGGAGGACCATTGAGAATGGCTTTCTGCTGTCCCGTGGCAGCACCTAGAGAGCGAAACCTGTGATGTAGGTCTTCCTGAAAATACTTTGGGATATACCGTGCCTGCTTCTAGAGAGCCCAAAGGCTGTCAGAGATGTAATTTTACAAGTAGTAGTGGGAATAAGATATATTTTCTACAAATGAGTGGATGGGATTTGGCCAGTGGCCCTTCTGTTGGGTCACACATTAGGAAGACTTTCCTGTATGTTATCCTGCTTTTCTTGCCATGTTTCTTTTTCATACCCTTAGTCACTTCAAGGGGTGCATTCCTTAAGGGGATGGAGCCCTCATATCTCTGACTAACTCAATTATTCAGAAAAAGTTAATAACTGGATTTTCCTCCAAACAGCTGTCAAATATTTGGTTTTTTTTTAACTTGGAACAGGTTCCTCAGGAGCGAAGGGGAGCAAAGGTGAAAAGGGAGAAGGTACTGGATTTTTATTTCTTCTTCTCTCACTTGCCTTCTGGCATCGAAGATGTCAGGACCAATTTCCCCCTGCCCCAGCACACACTGGTTAACCCACAGCGCAGCTACCAGAAGCAAGGGGTCTGTGCGCTGGGCTGCAGCCTGGTGTCTCCAGACCCAGGAGAGGGCTTTGAACTGTTTGGATTTGAGCTGCCAGTAATTTCTGGTCCCACCCTGGCTACAGCTGTGCAGATGGGGAGTGTTCATCCAGTTTGGGAGATCACTGCTTCCATCTTTCAACGTGCTTTTTTCCTCATGTCTGTATGGCTAGTAGAGTTATTTTCTTCTCCTCTGACCTGTTAGGCATCTTCAGTAATGTTATACGAATCGTGGGCGGGGGCAGGAGAGGCCGTGTGGAAATCTTTCACCAAGGGACCTGGGGAACAATATGTGACGACGGCTGGGACAGCCAAGATGGCAACGTGGTCTGCCGAATGCTGGGATACAGCCGTTCGATCTCCACCTTCACAGCAGTATCAGGTGAGTCCACAGCAGCCTTCCACCTCCCCATTCCAGGCCTCCAGGCCTGGGGTGTGTTAGCTGCCTGGCACGGGAGGTTACGCACACCCAGAAAGCAGCACAGCAAGGTCGTCTACACGAGCAGCAGGAGAGCAAAGAGGATCTCCTCAAAGGGGCAGCTCATTCCCCTTGGGATGAGGGAGCTGCACGTCAAGTGCTGCTTGAACTGTGCCCAAGGGCTTGATTTCCAACAAGCCAACCGTGCAACTCAATGCATGCCTGCTATCCACGGGGCTGTCTTTAGAAAAAAATGCATATTCCTCTTTCTTTTGTCCGACTGTTTTTTTGTTTGTTTGTTTGTTTATTTCATCTTCCGCAGGCACCGGGCAAATTTGGCTTGATGATGTGAATTGCAGAGGGGATGAATATTCAATTTTCCACTGTCCAAAGGCAGATTGGGGGGTGAACAACTGCTCCCACAGTGAGGACGCTGGAGTGGAGTGCATTTGATGGGACACAGAGCCTGCCCTGGGAACCACTGGCCACCTCTGCTCTCTGTGGGGCTCTTGTTCATAACGCAAAGCCAATTTCTCAGCCTCTGCTTATAGTCTCTTTACCAGGTCATAAAAATATTAACAGAGAAATTGTAATTTTCTGTAGATCAATAACAGTGGCGAGACCCACAGTTAACCTGAAAGATCCCTACTGTTGTAAAACAACTGGAGCTCAGGCACTTGAGCAGCTCACAGCTTTTCCAGTTACCTGACATCAGCTCATCTGCAGTAGCTCACACATGTGTGGCCTCTAAGTCCACAGGGGAGGAGAGCTGGTCCTCTCTAACCTAGTGCAGAAAGAAAGAGTAGAATAAGCATGCAGAACCGAGCAGTTACCACAACTGAACTGTCCTGGTCCATCTTTGTCACAGTTGTGAGTCCCCATCTAAAATCACCAGTGAAGTGCACACCCCTAAGATAGGAGGTGCTCAGAAATCATCAGCTGATCTCTCTGGCCTTCGAATATAAATGTTCTCCAGAAAAGATGCTGATCACAGGTTAAAGTGTAAAAATAAGTGCCTGGGATCCAGGTGCCGTACTATCCTGGTTTAGCACAGACCTTGTTTTTGATCTTGGCCAAGTCCCCTGTCTTCTCTGTCAGTGTTTCTTAGCTTGTCCCCAGGAGCAATACCCCTTACCTTACCCAGTGTGTAAAGTTAAACATTTTCATACCTTTAGAAGAGAGGTGCTCCAGTAAAGCAAAAGGGCAGTGAATAAAAGCAATAATGCAGAAATATCAGCTAATTAAGCTTCTAGAGTGAAAATACAGACCCTAAACCAAAGGCTTCTACCTTAACTGAAAGTCTTGCACATCTCTGAGATAATAGCTGGAAGGCTTCTCTTTCTTAAGGCCTTTCCCACCAGCACTGGGCATTCAGCAGGTGACAAGCAGCCTGTGTACATATACAACAACCTGCTTGCAGACATTTCATTTTAAATGTCAGAAATACATGTAAGGGACCCCCGCACCTCTGCCTTAATGCGAGTCAAAATTGGATTTGACTACATAGCTTTGAAACTTGCTTTTAGTGCTTAGAAATCCAGATAGCAGTGGAAAAAATGAGTGGTGCTGGTAAGAAGAGCAGGTGATGGGGCATCGAGGGCCGATGTGAGCGAGAAGACCCAGCACTGCACAGGGTCGGACAGTGCAATCTGCAACAAAGCTCATCACTCTTTTGAACCAGAGGAAATGTTTGTTATGAGGTCTCAGGTCTCAGGAAAGAAGTATGGAAAATCCCGAGAGTTTTCCAGTATCCACTCTGATGCCTTTGACAGTAGGAAAACGACAAGAGCTGCTTACTCTGCTGGCTCTGGTTTAGAGGAGGCAAGGAGCACCTGCCACAAACCATGGGTGAGACCTGATGAACGACAACTATTTCAAAGCTGGTGGAAATGAGCAGTGGCTCATCTACACGACGAGAAACAAAAGCTTTCTATTCTGGTAAGGAGCCCCACCAGCACTAACAGCATGCTGACTATCGGCACTTGGGCTAACACGGCTCTCCGCAGGGCTCCCATGGACAGTGCTGAGCCTGCGCAGGTTTCCCTCGTCTTTTTTCCTGTGGCAGCATGTAAATAAAGCACTTCCACTGTTAGGAAATAAAGGATTTACCAGCTGTATTCTTGTCTTGATACATCAGCATGCGGCGCTTTCACTCCCATTTTCTCACTTTCCTTTTTTCAGGGTAAATGCTGAGACATTTGTATTTTGTCATCAGGCAAAGCTGCCACAGAAGGGAAGGTCATCATGCCCTCAGTAGCGACCCTTTGGCTGGACCCTGATTCCCATAAATCTCCTTTTTGGAGAATGGACATCCAGAAAATGCCCATGCAGAAAAAACCCAAGGCCAGTGCAGGGTGCACCACGTGCAAGAAACAGCATCCATCGGAGGGGACCACCGTGATCTGGTCACAGTGCTCATGATTTCACACTCCCTGTGTCAGACTCGACAGATCCTCTTGAAGAAGCAGTGCCTAGCTGTGAATAAACAGGAAAGGATGCTAGGTGATGGCAGTAAAATTTAGATTTGATCCTCTTCTGTCCAAACCAGGGTGAAAACAGGAAGAAGTCACTAATGTAGTCATTAAAGCAGGAGGAAATTCTTCCCAGTTCCCCAAAGAGGTAGATGAGGTGAAGACGTTGTGGAGCCCTGTGCGACTGTTTGATTGCAGGCTGGCTTCCTGTGACAGCCAGGGGCCCAGGTGCCAGAAACGAAAAATTCGAAGTCCAGCTTTAGCAGATTCAGAAGTTCACACCAAATTCCACACTTGGAATTCAAATCATGGATATCTGTGGCAGCTATCTGTAGCATACTCACTGCTGCGTTGTGTTTTGGTAGAGGTAAGAAAAGCCCTTGTTTAATTCCAAAAAGCAAAAAAAAAAAAAATCCAGATTTTTTTTTTCAGAGCCACTGGATAAAACCAGCGTGGGCTTGAATGATCTTCATGTCAATCCTTGTGTCAAATAACGGTTTCCCAGCAAAGGCTGGGACACAGAGCTAACGGGAGTGAGGGCTGAGCCCTCCCCGACAGTCCAACCGTACCGGGACACGCCGTGGCCATCTCCACGGCTGAGGCGTGTTTGTTAAAAATGCTCCTTCCCGACACTAAGGGGAGCTCAAGGGCCGCCACCCGCTCCGCGGCCACCGCCCGGCCCGGCCCGGGTGGGATGCGATGGGATGCGATGGGTTGGGGTCAGGGGCTGCCCCTGCCCGCCGTGCGGGATGGCTGCGGTTCAGACAGAGCATCCCGCTTTCCTCCTGCTTTCTCCCACCGAGGACCGCGGCTCCTGAGCATCCCGGGGCACAAGGGAAGCCAGAGGGTCCCCGTAATGTGCCAAGAGGGTCTCTGTGATGGAATAATAGAATCACAGAATGGTTTGGGTTGGAAGGGACCTTTAAAGGCCATCTGGTCCAACCCCCCTGCAAGGAGCAGGGACATCTCCAACCAGATCAGGTTGCTCAGAGCGCCATCCAACTTGGCCTTGAATGTTTCCAGGGATGAGGCATCCACCGTCTCTCTGGACAACCTGTGCCAGTGTTCCACCATCCTCACTATAAAAAAACATTTTGCCTATATCCAGTCTGAATATCCAGTGATGCCACACCTGTGTCATGGGAAAGGACAAAAACTTATTTTTTTCTGTTCAATGGACTGACGGCATGCACAGCGAGACCCAAAATCCAAGAGTAAGGTGCTCAGTCTAAGGGGGTGAGGCAGGTTGTAGTCATTTCCCAGCCTTCAGTAACTCCAGCTGTGGTTAACTAGTCCTCCCAGAAAGGGATTTTAAAAAATAAGAGTGGAAAATACCTTTGCAATTCAGTCTCTTGTGCCTGCTGGTTTGTGAGAGCCTGCCAGGCATTCAAGACAGTTTTTCATGTTTTTCTCTTAACTCTTAGTAGCTAGAAGACGTAGAGGTTGGTTTGAACGCCCACACCACCTTCCTCGCCAAAACCCCAACTTGGTGCTATCCATCCCCAGCTTTTAAGACCCCCAACTGACTGTCCTACCCTGCTTTACAACAGCTATCTGTAATAGCTAATGAGGAATTGTACAGCTTTGCTTATCGTTCACTCCCAGCACCAATTAAAAAGATTTAGTTAAGCAAAACGCAATTACACTGTCATGGATAAAAGGGATACAATTAATTAAAAAGGAATGCTTTCCCTTAGGAATGCTGTTATTTCCAGATGCTCCCATCCCTGTCCCTGACCTCTCCTCGTGATCTGAAGAGATTTGGGGTGGGGAAAATTTTGGGGTTTGGGTAGTTTGTCTCCCCATCTCACTGACTCGTGTGCTTCCAAGGTAAGTTAGCAAGACCCTTGAGGACATAGATCTTCTCTAGAGCCCTAAAGCATAATTTCCAACATCATTCTCCCTGCTTTTCCAAGAAGATGAACATTTTATAGAGGCTATCTGGCACTAAGCTGGGACTTCTCTCCTTGTGGGGAGAAAACTGGGCTTTCTGTCAACTATGAAGAAATGAGGAGCAGCCAGAGACTGGAATACACACTGTGGCTGGAAGGATTTACCAAAATCCACAGGGAAGCAGCTAAAGTGCACTTTCCACCTGCAGTGCTTTGAGAAGGGAGGAGACGCGCTGCACAGGCAGGCACCCAGGCTGCTGATTTCCCAGCCTGGTGGCACAGGGACACTTGGTCCCAGTCAACATCTCTTCCACAAACAGTCAGATCTGGAAAGCTCAGCTCTGCAGCGAGGTGCAGATTTCCCAGCCCCGGAGCTTTAGATCATGGAGGATCCTGCTGAGAATGTGTGTTGATAAATAAAGAGTATTTATCTAATCATTGCCATGTCTCGATATTGGCATTACTCTCAAACCATTAAAAAATGAAACTCTGCTGGTTGCCAGCAGAGTTTGATGAGAGGCTGAATGCAGTTTTCAAAGCCTCAAAAGAAGTCACGCGTAATTTGAAGCACCACCCAGGCACACAGAGATGCTGAAGAGCAAAATGTTTACTAACTAAAAGCCAGTTCTCCAGATTTTCAAAGCTTGAAGTTTATGCTGAATGCATTCATAACACATCTCGCCCCAGCAAAATTGCTGATGATTCCTGTTGCAAACATAAAAAAGGCAATTTCATTTGGCTCACAGCTAAGAAGTTGTTCTGTCTGAGGGTTGTTGTTCTTTAAAGTGCACTAAAGCCATCACATCAAATGTCACCTGTAATAAAGGAATGATTTTTCTGCTCATATTATATACCAGTGAAAATTTTAATACACATGCTGGCCATATCTGAAGATCAAACTCATCACATATTATATGGGTCACTAATAGCATTTTCACCACTCTCTTCTGAAGCCTCCTGTTTTTCGTGGTGTGAGATCACATCAGCACAAATCTGCTGACACATTTCTTAGCTTTTTCTGCGTCATGGTGGAAGGCAGCATCTGCCCTCAAAACCATCAGATATTTTTTCCTGTCTCACTTTGTGTCAGAACTGGTCATGTTTTCCTTGGTTGACTCCCTTCCCACCAGCATGGTCCAGCAAAGGCCCAACCAACCATCCAGTGCAGCGCACAAGCCCAAGCTGCAAGTGTTTCTGATCTCAGCAAAGGGGCCAGTTTGGCTCTCACTGGCACCCTTATGAAGCTGGAGCATGCATCAATGCAGGAGGCTGCTCTGCTGTGACACAGAGGTGAATTTAACCCAAAGTATTTAAACAAACTGTTAGTGGTAGCTCCAAATGATTATCCATTTATTTCAGTATTTGTCTTTTTCAAATGTGACCTAAAATCTATAAGTAATTAGTTATTGTACTGGCTACAGTATTGCAAAATGCTTCCCTTCATTTTTTATTCAGACTCTGAGCTATGACTCCAAAATCATTCTAGTCACACCAGCCTTCAAAGGTCTAAATGGAGAGGAAGGGGGGCTAATGCCTTAATATCTTGGAGATTTGCAAGAATATTTGAGGATTTTCTGGGGATTCAGTGTGAGATGAAAAAAAGAGAGTTTCGCAGGCAAATAGAGGAACTTGTGCCTCCAGTTCAAAAGGAAAGACACGTCCAAATGGAGAAAGATTTAAATGTTAAAGTGCTAAATAAACATTGCTATTCAACAGCAGTCTTTGTCTTTTGAGTCTTGGGTTAAAACTACTTCACAGCAACTATAAAAGCTTGTTGCTCACCTTTGTTGAAGCTAAATTAATTTTAACAGTGCAAGTTCCAGAGAGAAGAAGAATTGCCGCTGAAAACTTCTTCCAAGTCATCGAGGTGCCAGAGTGGGGGAAGGCGGTGGGGACTTTTGGAGGAGTTAAATAAGTATGGCATGTGAACAAGAAAGCCATACCAAAATTGCATTTATTTTGGGTCCACTTTGTGTCGTTTTGTGTAAATCCTAACAAACAAGTGGTGTTGTGAAGGTGCTGATCAGGGTACAGTCAGCAGAATGGAGCACAGCTCTGCAATGACCTTGTATCTCGCTGCCTTAGGAAATCCCACTGGAGTCAATGGATTCAGAGGGCTTTCAGGCTTGGGCCATAAATCACTCAAGATGTGAATTACTGCCTTATTAGAGCAGCTTCTTAACTGTAATTCCAGATAAATGTGCAATTAGTCTGATCTCTTCTGATAACATGCCAACAGGAAAAAAAAAAGTCATCTCCTACTAAGCTGAGCAGCTATTCAAAGGAACTGCAGCAAACTTTCACAGATGTTAAGGCCAGCGGGACCATTATAATCATCTCCTCTGACCTTCTGCATGGTGCAGGGCAGAAAAACTCACCCAGGAGTTTCTGCATCATTCTGAAACTACGGCTTGTTTTCCAGGAAAGTGCCTCATCTTGGTTTGAAGTTTTCTGAAAGTAGAGATAGCACCATGTTCCTGAAAAAAAAAACCACTTTCTTGTCATGTTATTTATCCTGCCAGCTCTCTGCCAGTAACTCCACGCTTAACCTGTGCTGGGACACTGGGAACCAGCTGAGGTCCTAGAGCCAACAAATGTTGTTGCCTTACATCTGTTCAAGAAAGAAAATAAGTTTTCCTTAACATGGTAAACTCCACCTGGCAGGGATAAGCCCACAGCCAGGTTTTGGAAGAGCTACTGTACTGGGCAAGCAGCACACCTATAAAGGGATGCTAACGCCCTTGCTGGAGTTTAGAGAGAAGAGGAATGTGCAGCACATGTCAAGATCAAACTGGAGGTGACCTTCACAGTTTTACTCCTCTTCAGCATCTGAAAGGGAATTTCTGGAACGTTTTTGCCACGGTAGCTGGAGCTCACAGAAGCACTGGGACGCTGTTGTTGCTCTAATTGTGCCGTCGCTCTGATTTTGAAAGAGATGCTTCGACTTTCCAGAGTAGCAATGTGAGAAGCTCGGTGGGGGTGGAAGGCTCTCAACACACTTCTGAAGCCCTCAAACCCTTTTCTGGGTGAAAATGAGATAAAACTAAACTTGAGTGGCACTGTTTGCATGAGTAACAGCTAATGTTGATTACCCAGGGCTGTGAGATGAGGATCCCAGGGCTAAAAGAAGAAGGGTCGTTTTTTCCAGACGTGGGTAAAGACTGTTGACTCAACTTGCAGGGCTATAAATTTTCTCCAGTAACAAGTAGGGACAGACTCCTGCAGCAATGCTGGAGGGAAGGGAAATACCCTGTCTCTGAGAATATAGTTATTTCAATCATCCTGGAAGAGCTGCACAACACTATAAACGGATTTGGCTGCGGTTAAGGGATAGATGGGTGGAGGAAGAACGCCCTTCATTTCTCCTGTGTTTATGCTCCAAAACTGCAAGATAAAGACTAGGGAAGTCCCCTACTCCTGGCTTATTTGCTTTAGAGGCCTTTTTGAGTGCAAGCTGGCATGGAGAGGGCAGAAGACGGGAAAGAAGTACCCGCTTTTCCAAGGGCTGCTGTGACCACAATGCTCTGGGGCGCTCTGACTTTCCACTTCTTGGACTAGGAAGTGTGGAAAAAGAAGTTGCTTTTTCTACATTTTCCATTTGTTGCTCCCCGATGCACAGTGCCACTTCCAATTACAGGCCAGCATGTCAGTTGTGACCTGCTCTGGTGCGACGTGCTGTGACCCCGTGGGGCAGACACAGCTCACTGAGGATGCGAGGATAAAATATATAGTCTTTGGTAAACATGTGGGACCACACTTGGTGAGGGGGTCCCGGGCAACGAGACCGCAGTAAAAGGCCTCCAAGCATCACCCACCACGGGATATGAAGCACAGAGTTGTGACCTAGGTCACGTCTGCAGCTGGTATAAATCAATGTTGCTCTGTTGATATCCGGGGAGCTAGACAAATTTGCTCCTGCTATGAATTCAGCCCTTTTTTGTTCATTTTTGTTTTGCCCAGCTCTTTCAAGTGCTGCTTAGCTCCTGTAAAATGTTACAATAATGTTACTTGCACTTCAGTGGTTAAGACATTTTACAAGTGTCAGTCCACTCTTTCTCTCCAGTATCTTCTATAATACACTTACAAAAACATTTTTTTGTGGAGTGGTGTCACTTCTCTGACGGTAATGTGATTCCTGTCTATGGGTTTGGGTGTAGGTTTACACTAGCAATGGCCACAGGCACAATGATAGTGACCGAAAGGTCCATGCAACGAACTGCTGAAGCTCACACAGGGCAGCAATGAGAAGAACATGTCTGGGTGCTGCAGGTCTCCAGTCGCTCAGATAATGTAAACTACTTTAGGATATGCAATGCCCATCACACGCGCTTTCATGATTTCCCTTTTGCATCTCAGCAGGCTGTTGCCTCTGGCCAAGCAAACAGCAAGAAAAGCCTGTAAACATGAGTGGTGGGAAGGATGAGCCCTTTCCTTTTACAGCAAAGCCTGGCATATAGACCAAAAGGCAGCCTTTGCATGGTACGTCAGAGGACACAAACTCACACTCTATATAAGACTCATGACAAATCAGACAAGCTGTCATGCAAAGGAAGACTCTGGAACAAACCTCCCGTGAGAGATTCACAAAGTCGCCTCATCTAGAGATGGGTAACACCAGAAAAGTAAGGGGTAATGTAGATTTTAGCATTCTCCTGTGCTCACTAGGCTAGGTGAGCATGTTTTTAGGCTATGTTTTCTTTATCCCAGAAAGTCCAGATGAAAATTCCCATCAGGATGTGCCTTTCCAACTAGCTTTATGCATTTAATGGGAAAACAGCATAAAGGGTGAGGGTTTTTTAGAAAAAAAGTTCATTAAATTCATATCTGTGTTCCTCATGGAGATACTTTTGTGGTTGTTCTGCTAAAGGAAGGATCTTCTGGCTGGGACGAATTTAATCCAGTCCTAGAAATCTGAGATAAATGGAAGAAAGAGAAATGACTGTAGGAAGGCCCTGTGAACATCATATCTGTGCTGGTCTGCAGGTGTTTCATGTGAGCTACATAATAAAATGAGGATTGCAGCCTTATTAAACTAGGCTGGATCTCTACCAGACTCAGGATTGCCGTTCTTACAGACACAGACTCCAGAGCACCTTCTGCAAACTCTGCTTCCCCTTCCAGGATCCCAACTGGGAGGTCCAGCATGATCCGAAAGCCTGGAACAACTTTCCTTCACTCCTAAACCAGAGCTGGGGTGTGCAATGCCCCTCACCTGCCTCAACCCTGGAGAAAGAGGAAAAAATTAAAATAAACCTTTAAATAAACATCGTCTTACGCAGTCGCACTGCAGGACACATGGAATAAGCTCTGAAGCTGGCAACACGAGCCCATTGTGCAATGGAGCAATGGAGCTCTGTTGTCTGACCTGAGGTGCACATTTCTCACCTGCAGAAGGAAGGTGATGCCAGGGTGGTTCGTCTGCTTCGAGGAACTCATTCAGCACTTCTGGTTAATCTGAACTGGCTGATTCCTTCCCTGATATTTACTTCACCAAATCTGGAGCTTCCCTTAGAGGGTCTTTCTGGAGCTTAGCCCAGCAATGAGTCAGAGGCTAAGCGCCTCCCAGAGCCAGACTGTTCTGCTCCTTTGAGTCCCTCTCAGCGGTTATTTCACCCGTAAAAGAAATCTCATTCCAGTTCTTTACCTCCCCTCACAAACACAGAGACTGCCCAGAGCCTTGTGCCTCCCGTCCATCACTCAGCGCAGCTCCTGTCAGCTTTATCAGCTGCAGATAGCCCAGAAGCAGTAGCCAGGGCTGGACATTGCCAAGGGACTTTCTGGAGTGACATTTATAAATCCTTTGCTACCTCCTTTTCCCAGCCAGTCATAACCCTTTGGTAGGCATGGTTTCCTGGTGTGGGGCACATGAAAAAGCCCACCTGTCCCCATTTCTCCACTCACTCCTTAGGCAGCCGATCTGAAATCAGATCTGAACTCCCAAACAAACTGCTCCTTAAATCCGGAGGGAGAAGATTCAGGATCAGATGGGAGTGAATAAAAGGTGCAGGAAATAATATCATCATCTGGAAAATGGGTGGTACTACCGAGAGCAGAGAGGACTTCACTCGGGACTGAGAAAGCTTCAGGGCATATGGATTAACTAATGGGGTGTGGGATGCTTCAGGAGTCAGGATTCAGAACCTCTGGCATATTTTTGCTGGTTGCCCAGGGATTTGAGGAGGGACTGGCTGTTCCTGCTGTGCACAAACCTGGGAGTTGGGTCTCTCGCCTTCTGCTCGAGCTGCTGGGGAGCACACATGACCCATTCGTAAGCTGAGAAGTAGACTCACCCACCAGCTTTCTATGCAGAAAACAGTAGGGACTCTCCCAAAATGGGTATTTAAACAAGGTATTTTAAATTGAGCTGCACTGGTTATTAGAAAACGCAGTAATTTTCAGTCTCACGGTGCAAAGGTGTTATAAAACTGCCATGAAAAGCACTTCATCAATGCCTCTAGTTCCAGCTCTCTCCCACCTTGATACTTCTGCAGCTTAACCCCAATTATTGTCGTTTATCTGTTCACCTAGTTACAGTGGATGCAGTCCCAAACCATCCTTCAGATCTGTGCCATCTGACATTCAAGGGTCCCAGTCCTTCACTTAGTATCAACACTCCTAGTGACAAAATGGGGTCCGACCCAGAACATGGCAACAGGGATGCAAAGTTAGAAAACTGCTTCAGTTTTGTAGAAGCATAAGCATAGAAGAGAGTTGCACAGAGCTCTCATCCAAATTTTTTTTAAAAGACACATTTGGACAGGAGAAATTCCTACTCCAGTGTAGAAGGGCTTACTTCCCAGCTAACATCAAGTACCACAGCTAAGCCTATCTAACTAAGTATTTGTGGATCCTTTCCCCTGTCTTTGGGGTTTTTTTTCCTCCTATTCATTTGTACATCTTCTGCTCTTTAGCTGTAAAATGTTCTAAGATGTGCATATGATACAAATTTACAAACCAGATGATAGCCATCATTTTCACTCCATAAGGAGATAAACTCATGTACTGTTTCTAAGGCTTTAACTCTCACACTTTGTTTTCAGAGCCATATGTACTGCTCTATTGATATTTCTGACCTTTAGTTTCTAAATATTCAATCTCTTTCAAATGAGATCGTGGTAGCTGGCAGTATTTGAAAACACTGATACTGCTAATCAGCAAAAGTCTTGCTGAATTTATAAAAAAACACCTTGTCTGTCTTGCATAACAACAGACTAATGCTAAGCTAGCCCCAGCCACCTTAACCCATACATTAAGGTATGAAGTAGAGAGCAGGCCTTTTAGGTTGGTTAAGACGGAAAATATTTTAATCACAGCTGAGAAAGGAAGAGATCAATGTCAGGTTTGCATAGGCTTAGGCAGGTCCTCAGCTGGTGTAAATAAACTCAACTCTGTTGAGGTCAAAATGCTTTACATCCACAGTTATTTTTCCTGAATGAGGTGAACATGTAAAATCCCTTTTCAAGTCATTTTCAGCAAGCTTGTGTGCTACAATTGTCACTAAAATCAAGAGGAATTAGCAGTCTGAGAGAGGACCACCCAAGTTATGCAGGCTATCGATAGCTGTCAAGGGAAAAATGGCTGTAAATCAAAGAATGCATGTTCTTCCCCATTAAAAGCACAGATTAAGTATATAGCTGAAAGAAGCTACACCAGGAGACTGTTCCTGGCGGCAGCACTTCAGGTAAACTGGGTTAAGTGAAATGTGTAAATACTTGGGCTGAAGCATCCCATCTGT
Source organism: Ardeotis arabs (assembly GCA_011801015.1). Classification (NCBI taxonomy): domain Eukaryota; kingdom Metazoa; phylum Chordata; class Aves; order Otidiformes; family Otididae; genus Ardeotis; species Ardeotis arabs. Next base: position 50,305 of record JAAGAY010046569.1, read on the forward strand.
CACTTTGAGGGTAGCTGAGAGAGTTACCTGGCAGGTGATATGACCAGTACCTGGATGGAAAAGTGGAGAAGTACAAAGATGAAGGGGACATCCAGCTTTCGAAATGGACAGACTGACTCCACAGGAAAGAGTAGAAATGTAGAGAACCTCCAACAGACCATCAAAATTGTCCGTTGTATGAATCCAAAGGGATATTTTCAGAAAGTCTGGGGTCAGGAATTAGACTCTGGGTTTCAGAAGTAATCATACCACAATCGAGTCAAATTTTAGAAAAAAAAGAAAGCTCACACTGAGTCTAAAAATCTTGGCACTGGAGGTATGAGAATAGGAGCGGTAAGAGGCTCTCTTTGTTCTACAGCAAGCTAATCAACAATCAAAAACAAACCTTGAGATTGAGCCAAAACATAAGGTTCTCTGTTTTCTTGCCAAAGCTAAAAGCAAAAATATTTCAGTTTTTAGGTAAAGTGAGTGTTAAAGATTTCACCAAGTTTGCATATCATTTAAGTCAATCAACAGCAATTTAGAGGCAGTTCCGACAGCAAGGGAAGCAGCCTTTATGTACCCCAGGCACAACTGGCTGAAAAGAGGAGTCCAGTCCACCCAGCCCAGTTTCTGTCTGTGCCATGTTAACACTGATTTAATCCCAGTGTCCCTACACCCACACCAACAGTAAGGACTTTGAGGCATCCCAGCTACTTTCTAGAAACTGTCGATGGTGACCATCTGTCATTGGGAAAACATGAGAAGCGGAATTAGGAACAGACTGGCAGGGAATACTAGAAAACTGGGAATATATTTTACTGAAAACAGATGTAAACACAGTGAGGATATTGTTTTGAAATTAAGGGAAGAGCAAGAAATTTCGCAGTGTTCTCCTGAGGTTTTTTTTTTCCTTGCTTCACCAGTGGAAAAAAAAAAAAGCTGGCAAGCAAGAAGACTAATTATAGGACACAAATCTGCCATTCCGGGGAATCTCCCCTGGGTCTGCTCCTCCTCCACTACTACTCGATTGCCACCATTACTGCATGTGAGATGCATGTATCCACTGCTGCTAAATGCCACAGATGCATCTCTACTATCCTTGGAAGCATAAGCTGCTTTTTCTAACAATCAATTGCCCAATTCAGAAACAAATCTAACAAGCTCATTCTGTCTTGTTTGCTGGAATCCAGCGCTGCTTCTGCTGGGACTAAGACAAAAAGGAAAGTGCACAGAAACTGCTTAGAAAAGCTAAGTGGGGAACTTAATTACTCCAGTAATTTTGCTTCCCAAATTAAAGGGGAAAGTATTTCACAGACAAGAAGATTTTCAAAGTGTCTCAATCCAAATAACAGAGATTTCTGTTTAAAACACTGATGGTTGAAACATCTCCAAGGCCATGTTCATCGCAGAAGGGGAAAATATTCAGAAAACTGCCAGAAATGTCACGCAGGGAAGGAACCTTTCCCCGGATCTTGTCTGCACTAATAAGAGTTTGCTGGCACTTTTGAAGGCAGATGTGTCTTCTGCTGGCAACAGCCTGTCCTGTTCCCTCACTGAAGGAAGACACACTCCTGGTGTAAATCCATACATTGCTGCTCCTGCTAGCATCAAGACGTCATAAGAAATTGAACCCCGAGAGGCTTTACCATGGCAGGAGAAGGCTCCAACATGGGGTAGGCTTTGGCTGGGGGCTGCTGCTCAGGACAGGGTCTGTGTCACTGCTGAGGCAGGCATAGGGACTGGCGAACCCCCAGAGACAGGAGAAAAGCATGAAGCCTCATTAACCAGCCAAACCCACGATCAGGAGGGTAATGTTAGGTGAGGAGCGTGCTCCACAGAAGCAGTGGCTGGCTGGGATCACTGCTGTCCATCTCCACTCTCCTCTTTTCATCAGGGCTCCTGGGGATTAGCCTGAAGCTAACCGAAGTGATGGAAATAATTCACTGACTTCAACGGACTTCGGGTCCGGCTTTTCATGACATTTTATCCCCTGCTACTGCTCCTAAAGACCCTACATGACGACCATGTGACGGAGATTTTCAAGTTTACTCCCATCACTTTCAACAGAGACTTTTCTTCCACCTGCTGAGACAACCCTGAGTCGCACACATTAATAATTAAATAAGAGCCAAGCACCAGGGGAGGGGAAGTGACAAAATTGCCAAACTTCTTCTGAGATATTTTGACAATCCACAGCCTGAAAAGATTGTAAATGAGGGTCTAGCCCTTCATTAAACTCCCACTTTCTCCTGTGTATCTTTAAACATCACGCGGATTACGCATCATCCATCCCGGAGACGTATTTTGGTGTCATAACAATAGTTTGGACGCCGGAGCATACAACACTGAGCTGCAGGCACCGTGATTAACAACCGCTTTTGCCACTGTACCTTCCGGACTCCCATCAAAGTAAAATTTGTCCCAATTAATCAAACCCAAGGGTTCTTTGCTGCAATGCTTGCCTGTATTGAGAAGATCTCGAAGGTTCATCCTGGATGCTGTGCACGGCTGCTAACCTTTCGGTGGAGTCCACCGGGAGCTGCCGCTCATTTGTATACAAAGCGCGGTGGATAAAAGGGCAACTAAACATAATTTACCTGGAAGTGAGGTTAAAAGTGGTTTACCAGCTTGATGGTGTTTGGCTTGAGAAACAAGACATTAATTAACACCTACCCATTGATTAATATTGACTAGATTTTTGGCCTTCTGCAAGCTTTAAGTAGGCAATTTTAAAATTTATTTTTAGATAAATTTTCCCCTTACCAATAATATTTTGGCCAAATTTTGGCCAAACATGAACCTACTTCTAGTCTGACTGCCTGACTCAGGGAAGACCTGAACCTCCACTGAGGACTGCAAGTGCTGCTGCTCCGAGAGGTCCTCCTGCCCTCGGTGGGACGGTGCCTCAGGACACCAGATCCAGCACCACTGATGTTAATGAGCCTCGTCACTGCCTCCAAAGGGCCTGAATCTAAACCTGCATGGCCAAATCCTGCTGCCTGCAGGGCTGGGGCTTTCTGACATGCTCACCTCACCTTGGGAGCCACGTGCCTAATGTCGCCATAGGTGTGTTAAAGAAACCCAGCGTAAAGACCCAAATCCTTGGTTTCTTTGAAAGATGTATTTATTTCACAGTAGAACCTTCCTGGTGTCATTGCAGCTGTGACACAGGGTCATTACATGCCCTGAGTGCCCTGTGCACCCCACAGATCCCACAGATAGAAGTTGGGCTGTTTTGCCCCAAATAAGAGTGAAAATCTGTCCCATGCTTTGCTACTGTCCCTGGATGCTTGTGACATGGGTGAAAATGTCCCTATTGCCAGGGTGCTCCCCATGGAACAGGAACATGGTCTCAATTCATCCTCTGAAAGTGCTGCTTTTGGCACTTCTTGCCCATCCACAGCACATTTAATTTGGCAACACTGGTAAATGGAAGCAAAATTAAAGCCAGCTATTTGCCCATCCGAGATGGGAGGAAGCCTGGATTCCCACAGTTTACAGATGCTGTAAGCAGGGAAACTGGCTTTCACACGAATATTTAAAAAAAAAAGGCAGTGTGAAGCTCAAAACTCACCCAGAGTCGGGACCTCCCAGGTCCCAAAAGAGCCCATTTCAAGCACAGAGGCAATTTGGGGACCGTGGTGCAGGTGTTAGCACCTAAGTCTGATCTTACTCCAGAAATTGTCTTTCAGGCTGGCCAAAGACCCTGGAAGCAACTTCTGCAAAAACCAGAGCAGGTGGAAAAAGCCTTCAGGAAGCAAAGACAAAGCCCTGGAGCTGTATCTGCCTTGGCAAGCCTTGACACAGAACCCTCTCCTTGCCTTTTTTTTTTTTCCCCAATGGCTCTTTTTCTGGTGTTTATTAAGAACTGACCACTTTTGAAACTTAAAAGATCTCTTTCCAAATTGCCGTAATTTTTCTCATTCTCCAAAAATCTGAATTTTCTTCTTGAATTGAATTTTCCATAAATAAAAGAACCTCTGCAACTTTGAAAAATACTTTGATTCAAAGTTTTAATAAAAAATGTTTGAGGCATCTTGTTGTCCTGGCCTAGAGGGGAGAACGCCTGTTTGTTTGTTTGTTTGTTGGCAGTGTGGAAAATGCTGACAGTAATGGCAGCTTCACGAAAAATTAATTTTTGGGTAATGAGCTTTTTTTTTTGCCCTGGCAATTCCAAACATTTGTACATTTGTTTTTGTTTGATTTATTAGGTTATTGGGTTGTTTTTAAGACTAGATCAAAATAACACATCTTGCCCATCATGGAACAGTAACTCAATGTAGTCTTGGCCTATGTCCTATCCTCCTGCCTGCTAACCACTAAGCTGGACCAAGCATTCAAGGAGTTTGAAACCAGCCCTGGCCCAGGAAATATGCAGTATACAGAGATCTCGTTCTGGGCCACTTTGCAGAAATGCATTTTGCTCTCTGTGCTCCAGAGCCCCCAGAAAGTACCTTTAAAAACTTTCCTTCCAGTATTCTGCAGATTAACTTCAGATGCTGACCACGGACGAGGCAGCCTCAGTCCTTAGGAGCTGCTTCATGGCTCGAGATGTCCCAGCGCTCCCATTATCTGCCAATGGCTTGGGATTTGCTCAGATTTATGGTCATACACTGGTGAGAGGTGGTTCTTCTAGTGCTCAGATGAGAGATGAGGAATATCCCTAATACAGAAAGGTGAAGAGAAGGATGAAAATTGTTTAGATTTGTGGTTTAATGGGAAGAAGTTTTTTCCTTGCAATTGAAGTCTGGCCTCCCCAAAAGGGGAGAAGGCTGAATTTGCTGTATCCCTTTAAGGCCTGCTCTGTGCATCAGACTACAGTCACTACTTGACTGACACAGAGATTTAGGAACCTCTGTGAGTGATGAGTCACGTCCCCGCAGGGGCCTCCTTCCGTCCCAGTGTGGGCATGGGGCAGCCTCCCTTTCCTCCGGATGGATGTACAGTCATTCTCATTGCACAAAAAAATTGTAACTCTCCAAGGCCCATAACTCAGCCAAATCTGTTCCAGTTTTCACAGGAGCACTTGGCTGCACTCATCAAGGAGATCCATTCCCCTGCCAGGATTCATTTGCCTACCCCCAGCTGCTTTGTCTGTGCAGATGTTAAAAATAAAGTTACAATGATTGTTTGCTACAGGAAAAAGACAATTTTTGCACTCTCATGTTGCAGAATGAGCGGACCAGGTCCGCTCACAATCCCTCACAGGTTCTCCCCCAGCTATCTCACCTCCACTCACATAAAAAAAATAAATGAAAAAGCAAGAGATCAGCTAACTGTTTTGTCCAGAGAGAGGCCAAGGTTTGAAACCAATGCTCTGGAAGGCAAATATAGAATGCCTCTTCAACCACCAAAAGACATGGGCACCCCTATAACTACCCAGGCTGGACGCCCCAGCAGCCTCGCCTCGTCTGAGCACTCAGCCAGGGCTGGGGGGGTCAAACACGTGGTTGAGCCCCGGTCCCAGGTGCCCTTGGAGGACACCTGCCAAGACTGAGCGGCTTCGGCCCCTGCCAAAAAACTTACTTTCCTGTCACTTATTTTTTATGAACTTCTACAAGCTGCCAAGAAAGAGATTTTCTTACATAGAGAATCAACTAAGGCAGCAGGAAGACAAGAAAAATGCCCCCCTCCTCCCGCTCTCTCATTCATCACTAAATTAATGAGAAGCATTTGCAGAAGGACACAGCCAATCCAGCCCACACCGCACGCCAGGTTTCCCAGTCCCATGTAACCCCACAGGCAGGCAGCATCACCAAGGACTGGCTTGGTGACAAAAGGTGCCCACCATGGCCAGAGCTGCAAGTCTTTAAGAACCACTCTTCAATTAAATTAAAAACATTTATTGCTATAGTGTAATTCAGAGCCTGGGGCTTAAGGGAGGATTTCTGAATGCCAAATAATCCATTTATTAAAAATTAAAAAACCCACCCTTACTTTATCACCTGCTATTCTGAGGTGAGAGACTTATACCAAACCTCTGCAGAATGCAGCTATGTTGACTACAAATGGGATTACTCACAGGAGCTTTTCATTTGTAAGTTTTCTGTAGAGCTTGAAGGTCACATATTAAAAAGGGCTACAACCTCCTTCAAAAACCAGCAAGGGAGAACGCATTACCTTTGCTGCTGCTGCTTATGCAAGGAAACAAAAAACGCCTTTCTTCAACAACGTAAATTGAGCTGTGCTGATGTTTCACAAAGCCACAAACTGCTTAGCTTATTTGTCAGGTTGTTTGCTCCTGGGTGAGATCCATGCTGCTCCATCATGATGGACAAGATTAACTCGGCAGCCCTGAAGTGGGAAGGGCTGGCTCCTCTGACCAGGTTACAGGACATCCGCAGGGGGAAGTCACTCTATCACACACAGGTGTTACTTTACCATTTATAGCCCAATGATCTGAAGTCTCCAGGGGCTGAGCTTTGACATGGTCAAGCCTTTGGTCCTTTCAAGTATAGCCCTTGAGACACCGAGGTTTGGATAGCCCTCGATAGCCCCGAGGTTTGGAGAAGACACCACGTGCTGGCTGTGCCCAACCAAAGTAGGCCAGGGTGGGCAGCCACATCGTGCTTTCTCTTCTTCCCTCCCCAATTCCAAGTGGCACCAGTGACACAAACCACGTGCCGGTGGACTCCCCGCTCTTGGCAGGGACATGGTGGTGCTCATTTAGGAACAAAATGAACTCGCCTCAGTCTTCCCTCCGGTCTCCACAGTAATTAGTTGTGGCCCAGAGGACCACTGTGCCAAAAACTCACACCTCAAAAAAGATCCTTTTATTTTGAATTAATTTTCAGGTTTTCTAATTGTCTCCTTCAGAATGTTCCAGTGACATCTATCTTTTTAAAATATCTTAATTAAATACCAGATTTTCAGAACTTTGAGAGATAGCAGTGGAAGTGTCATGGGGCAGATGTACAGGCTCCTATCTCACCAGACACAAGCGAGTTTGATGATCTTTTATTTTTTAAGAAAAGAAGTTGAATTGCCTGGTCCTTAAAATGTCTGCTTGTACCAATTTTTGAAATTTTTACTACCTAAAAAAATTAGTAGCTCTAGCCCAATACAGAAATAAGACATATGAAGCACCTGTGACTAAAAAACACAACAACTCTGTGCCTGTAAAGCATTGCTGAGTGTGTTTCCTGCTTTCTACTTGCCACAGGGATTGAATAACATGCTGTGAATACCCAGGCGACAGGGCAGAGCTCTGTGTGAAGACTGACTATCCTGTAAGGAGAAAGAAAGAAAATAAATGGCTGTCTCCGCTCTGCAAACCTGTCCTCTCTTTTTGACGAGGTTCTCAAAATGAGTGGAGTGAGCAGTGGCCTGACCCAGGACCAGTCCCCCAGTCCACCATGAGCAGGGTCACGAGTGGGGATCCCTGCAGGGATCTGGACCTGTGGTCTGCTCAGCTGCAAACCACATTTCTGGAGGAGCTATTTGTTCTTCAAAAAGCTCTGCATCACTCACACAACTCCCCAAAAGCAAGGGCTTGCAGGAACCACCTGAGGTAGCGGATCCTGGTTACCCTGAAAAGCACCTTCTTTCTCCAATAGCCTAAAATAAACAGCAGCAAAATCAGAGAGGAAAAAAAAGGGCTGAGTGTTAGGGCTGGAAGAGATTCACAGGACCAGAAGAGCCTGAGCCATGAGAGAGCGACTCCACAATATTGCATTAGTGAGCACAGGCACGTACCAAGCAGTGCAGGAACTTCTTTTCCAAAATAAGCACCTCTTAAGTGTCCTCCTCCCTGCCCACAAATCCTCCTCTGCTGGGGTGAGAGCTGCCCTTTCCTGGCCCCAGCAGGTTTTATAAACCTGGACCAGTGAGTACTGCCATCTGCAATCCCAGTTTTACCTGAGCTAAGTACCTGCTAGTGTTACAACTCCCTGTCTCTGAGGCACGTGAAGCAGCCACCCAGTCTGTCTCTCCTGGCTTGCTAAACAGGATGCAGAGTAATTTTTTCTCAGCAGCAGCTGTAGCTAACTCTCCTTCTCTGATCTTCTTTTTTCATTACTTCCCACATTTTGGCATATTAGCTTTGTCCTGGACTATTACATCTCCAGCTCTCAACAGTGGGAAAGGAAGGCTGGGTGGATGGAAAGATCAGACAAAACTGAATGTTAACGGAGGCAGCAGCATAGCAGATCTCTTCTCCTGCAGTAGTTGGGCTGCTCATCCATACAGTATCAAAGAAAAGTCCAAAAACGGCTTTGGAACAAGGACGTGCAGCCCACGGCAGTGCCCTGTGTGTATTGAAGACCTCAGACAGGAGGTCCAAAATAGCCAGGAACAATCATTCTGGACCCAGCCTCCACCTAAGACTAGGAGAAAACTTGGTCTTAGCTGGCTAAGCTAACCCTTCTTAGTCATTCAAAGGCTGCTGTCTTCCCAGGAGTCCCCCAGACTCAGCACCTGAGTGGCCCCAGAGAGTAGGCGGCTGTCCCTCGCAGCTCCAAGGCACGGGTCATCTTTGTTTCTTGGCATCTTCATCAGGTACCACATAATGACATGGATTCTAAATACTAAATAAATCATGTCTTTCATAAGCATTTATTGCTCATTAGTTTGGACACCAAGCTAATGAATGACTCATTTGTCTTTTAAGTCCCTAATGACCATTAATTACGCAATTTACCCAGCCTGCTTAGAAATTGAGCTAAGAAATCAACTGTCAACTGTTTACAGATACATACAAAAATGCACGGCTATTTTTAAGACTCCAGGACACTTTGTCAGGGAATTGCAATCACTCACCGAAGTGCTACACTTTAATTTCCAGTTGGAAAGCTTTGGAGCGTTTTTCCTGGCAATTGTTAAGTGGCTGAATGATTGCTCCCCATTGACAAATGAGGGGCTGGCAGGTCACAGGTGATTATGTGCATTCATATAAAGTAGCACAATGTGAGTCAGTGCTGCTTAGACATGTGTGTCACCTCTTCACATTAACAAAGAAAAATACCACTAAAGGTTTCAAGTGTTTTGCTTATTAAGCAGTTGAGTGATTGCTCCAGACTGGTGAGTGACATGGGGAAAGGTACCAGGTGCTGCTACTTTCGGGCATGCTGGAGCTGCTGAACTTCCTCTTAGGCTAACAAATTAGTTGGTGGTACAGTGAGAAGATGAAGTTTTTGGTGGATTAAATCTTTTAAAGTGTCTGTTATGTGATGTGTTCTTGTCGACCCAACACCCCTCCTGTTACAGATAAAGCAGCTCTTTCTATTTGCTCTGAAAACAACAACAAAAGGACTTGGCTGAGCACTTGAGACACAAAAGTTTCCATGGAGGCAGATGAGGTCTCGGTATAATTGGGTGTCAGGTGAGGAAGCATTTTCTTGTGTTTGCTTTGAACTTGCTGCTCAAAAAATTCACTGGTGGCCTTTGTACTTGTGTTCAACAGCATGGTGAATAATCCTCTGGTCACTGCATCCATCATCTTCAAGATATCACAACTTCTAGCTCATTTCCCTTGCAGTCATTTCTTTTCTTAGAGGAGAAGTCCCAGTCTGTTTAGCGTTCGGTTCTTGCACGACCTTGATCATCCCTCTTACCCTTCTCTGTGTCTCTCCTGATAGATGAATAATGCTGTTGGCTTCCCTGGAATTAGTGCAAGCTTGAAGTTGAGCTTGTAGTTATGAATTTGGTGGTTTCATCTGTGGGTTTTAATTTCTTCAAAGGTCACCTGCATTAGATAATTTCCATGACACTGGGCTGGACAATAAAGTGTTTGTTGGATCACCATGTGTCCATGCACAGGCTACAAAAGCATGGCCTTTGCAAGGGCTTGGTTATCTGGATCACTTGGTAGCTAGCAAGATCTTGGTATTAGATGATGCGAAAGCCAATACCTGCCTTTGAACTTCACAATACTCATTTAATTTATACCTTGTAATTTACATAGTCAAGTGTTGGCTGTATACATCTGCTGACGGGTAGAAATAAGGCTTCATATTGCCAAAACAAAGCATTCAAAAATCATGTTAGGCACCATCCTGCCTCCAGAAAACATATACAGGAGACATTTTCTTCTGGGAGGTATTCTTTTTTAATCTGTGATTTCTGAACCTGTGAGATCTGCTGAGCTTATGTTTCCAGGCTTTTTGGATTAGCCACTGTCTTTGCCAGCATCTCAGCAACCCATGGTCACTCAATCTCTGACGAGGGTTTTGCTGCAGCATCTTCCCTCCTGCCATGCACATGCTCTCCCACAGCACACGCACAGGTGGACAGCATGGCAGGGGCCATTTTGTGGCATCTGAGGTGGGATTTTCACAAAAAAATTCTAAAAATACCACCCCAAAAATGCAAATCAAACCAATTTTGTAGCCTCCTCTGTTTATGTCACTGCTGAATGGGGCAATGCGCAAGGTCTCAGTATCCTTGATGGAGTGGCAAAAACATTTCTCAACTAGCTCTACCTAATTACAGCCTCATTAACAGGAGAACTGAATGTACTGAGCCACTGGCAAAACTAGGCTGCCATAAGGGAAAAACTGAGAAAGGTCGTGGATTTCACGACCTGTACCACTGCCAGGCTGGAGCATCTATGGTGGGTCTCATGAAGAACCAGTCTGGATATTATGAATGTGCATGTACAAATACACCTGAGCGTCTATTTCTACTTTTTCACGGATGCGATAACTGGCAATAAGTGATGGCACCCCCAGCCATCCCCAATCCAATGCTCATCCCCAAGGCTTTGCTCTCTCCCTGCTCTGCTGGCAAGTGTAGCCTGGCCTGCATCAGCACACCTCTGCTCTCAGCAGATCACCTTGGTGCCAGCTCCAGCAGCTCCAAACTGACAAGCCAGGACAAAGCAACCATCAGGAAGCTGGCCAAAAAAAAAAATCACAGGGTGAAGTGTTTCAAAACAACACCATGGACTAGTAAATCCCCTGGACTCCATGCTCTGAGTTTGCAATTCCTTGGCGAGAGGTGCAAAATGGAGGTGGAAAACACAAGCTGGGGTGTATTCAAAATATGTACACTATTAGAAGCAGGCTGGGCTCGCCCAGTCCTCCCTGGCTGTCCCAGTACCCTAGCATCTCCCATGCTTCAGTGGCCACTGTAGCTACAAGTCCCACGAATTTATTTTTTTTAATTGACGTGTAAACAGGCAGAAAAGTTTGGGGCACAGGTTTGGCTTTTAATTGAATCTTTTTTTTTTAATTAATTGCCTTTCTTCATGTTTTTTTCCCATTGGCCATCTCCCATCCTCCCAGACACGCACTGGTGCAACCCAGGTTGCCAGCAGAAGCAAGAGGAGAGCAAACGCCAGCATTGAAGGTGGGCGGTTGGCAACAGAGCTGGGGAGTAGTGGCTGGGAAGAGCTGGGCGCCTGCCCTGCGTTCATCACGGCTTGGAGGACAGCAGGGAGCCAGAAAGTTTCATCATGTCCGAAAGAGAAGAGCAAAGTAATGAAAGACTGCTCAGACAGTGCTGTGGGGTGCCAAGGGTAATAAATCAACCAGAAGGAAAGTCAAAACAAACAGGAGCAAAAACCTATTTTTGTGCTGTATTTCAAGCTTGCTTTGTTTAAATCTGGAAGCATTTGGTGAGGGCAACTCCTTTTTTTTTTTATACAAAACCTTTGCAAAATAATTCAATTTTCTCTCCAGACTTTTTGTTTAAATCAAAATGATTTTTCTAAAATCAAGAATGATCCTTCCACAAAGGATTTTGTAAATGGTATATCTACAGAAATAATATTTTAAATAGGATTACTTTTTGCCCAAATTGTTTTTTTAAGTAAAAACTCATGTTTATTTAAACGTGTAATTTGAAAAAAGCATTGACCAAAATCCTCTTAGCAGAAACCCTGGCCACGGTGTAATGAAGGGGATTTTTGTTCTTGATTACAATGAGGCCCAAGATTAATCAGAAGATGATTTTGAGAAACAGCTGGTTTTTTGGCTAGAGGGGAGGGAGTTTAAAAATAAAGTTGGCTAAAGATGAAAAAAAAAAGACTTAGGCTTTATGTTTAGCTAATTAGCTAATTATCCTGTCCTAGCAGTTTTTCTGTCTACACAGAACGAAAATAATCTTATACGGGGGTCAAACTCCTGCAGACGTCCAAAACATATTTTGGAAGCTGTTGTGCCCTCTGATTCCTTCCCTGAATTTCTCTTCTCACCTCAGCCTGGCCAGTCATGGACTGAATCCCCCTGTTCATGTTTCGGGGGTGAGACGTGGGTATGGACCTGCCACTGTTGAGCTTCCCAAGCCTCAGAGCAAACCTGGGAGCTGTCAGGAGGGCCACACTGGGACACAGTGGTGTCTCTTCTGCACTCCTGCACTCTGAATTGCACTGGGGTAAATAAGGATTATTTTACCCACTTTTCACCTCTTGGGAAACATGCAGACCAACATTTTGTGGACCTTGGGGCCCAATAAGTGACTATTTTGGGATGGGACTATCTGAAGAAGGAACTGCCAAAGAGCACTAAGGTATGGAGAGGTTTACTAGGAGGAAGAAGCAGCCACTAGCAGCCCAAAGAGGCAGCCCTCCACAAGTCCATCAAGCTGCATTTGTCAGGCAAGGAGGAAAGGTGGGTGCAGGGAAGGCTGGAGGAAAAATGTAGCTCTGGAGGTTGATGGACAGGTGGTAGCTTGGAGCTGCTGTGCAGAAATAGCGTGTAGGATGTAGGCATAGCCTGGATGCAAAGGGCTTGAGATGGTAACCAGACATCTGCTAGGATATGTTAAAAAGGCAAGCTGGGACTGTGATTTGGGAGAGCAACGCTGGTCTGTGTATCACCAGCATGGGCTGAATTGAAGTTTGCAGACAAGAAAACCTGAAAAGAAGTAGAGGAAGAAGAGAAGGGACCCAAGGAAAAAGCCATTTGGAGCTCCAACACAAAGCTGGAAAGACAGTAAAGATGGTCCAGAGGTGATGGTCATGGCCTGATGTGCCACCACCTCTTTGCCGCTGGTCCTCAGGGAGCAGTGTCCGTCCCTGGCAAAAGGATGGGAGGGGCAGGCATATCTGCCCAGGCAGGAGAGCAGCCAGGGCTGCAGGGACACTGGGCACTCAGCCCTTGACAAGGCTTGGAAGAGCTCAGCTGACCTGTTTGGATCTTAGCCCACACATTACAATATTTCAGAGAAATGGATGGGTCCTCAGGGAAAGTCATAAAAAGACTGAGCTTGCGGCTTGCAGACAGATTAAATCTTAGAGTTAGTCCAATGAGCTCAGTTACAGTTGTGGCAATCATATTCCCTTCAGAGACATACTACCATTGCCTGGCATTTTACGTACCCAAAGCATCATTTTAAACCTGATCACTGCACCAGTGCTGTGCCCAGAGCACCATTTTAAACCAGAGCATCATTTTAACCCTGACCACCGCTGTGCTCGGGGGCTTTACTGCACTCCTCGCAAAAAGGCAGCCAGCCCCACACATCAGCTTGGACATGAGCCAGGTAAGAGCAAACCCTTCCCCCTCTGAAGCCGTCAAACGCACAGCAGCCTCCAGGCAAAGGCAAAGCAAGGGGTGATACCCTGGGAGCAGCAATTAAGTCAGATTAATTTGATTTATTTCAGTATTGCCAAGAGCGTACTGGCCAGCCCTCCATTCTTGCCTGTGGTGCCCCTGTCCCAGGGCACTCTGCTCAGCAGTGGATGCCGGGACGTGCTCCGGGCTGGCATGGATGCCAATGATCCTCTGGGCTAGGAGGATGAAGAAGGGGTGGGAGGGTGCAGCATGGACCTGCCAGACAGCCCTCATCTCAGCCATGTCCTCACAAAAGACACAGTAATACAAGTTTTTCCTGGCATCAGGAGACAGGGTGCTTCACCAATTGTCCCTTACAGGTGTCTGTCCTCACATAAAGATGGGGATAAACTTCCACCACTGACACACAAAGCGTCCAAGATAAGGGTGGCAACTCCCTGGTCTGAAGGCTTTTTTTTAATTTTTGCTGCTTTTTCCCTCCAACTGCAAGACCCTACTGACTCCCACGTCCTCCTTTACCAGGACAGCTATTTTTGTCTGCAGCTCTACAAAATGCCAGCAGATATCACCATGTACTTCCTGGGTACAATTTGAGGATTTCAGAGCTTGCAGCCTTCCTTGGCGAGAGCCACGTCATTTTGACAACGCTCTCCCCAGCTTCCTGCACTGAGAGTTGCAAGGATTAGTGCGGCAAAATGAATATAACATGCAAACCCCTTCAACCCACAGCTACTAGATCAAGTTTGGCCTGCCTGGTAAAAGGGAGCTTGATGTGTGTGATGCCTTGGTTGGCTGTAATAACTACTGGTAAAGTGATCTCACAGGAGTAAAATTAAGAGGGCAGAGCTAGCTGCAGCGGAGCAGGATATTACCACCAACAACCATGTGCCTTTGCCTAAGGCGTGTATGAGGCAGGCAGCAAAAACCAGAGTGTGCCCAAGCAGCAGAGTTTGGCTCTTGTGATCATGTTGGTCAACGCGAAGCCAGTGAAGAGAGGCATCCCATCACCCAAGCTGCACTGGCTGAAGCCACGTCTCTGCCCACCACCAACAGAAAGGAAAGCAACTGGGGGCAGTCATTTCTCCTCCCCATACCACTTACCCGCTGGTCTTTTCATCAGCCAGCAGCCTTCTGGTCACTCATACCAATAAATCAATATCTACTGATTTTGTGAGGCCAGTTCCTCATGTCTAACCCACCATACACATAGGCAAAGAATGATAACAATTTGCTTCAAACCATCTTTCACTGGAGTCCAGAACAAAATATCACTTGTCCTTCCCTGTGACATTTCAGTCCTCATGATGTGAGTGTAACCTCTTTATAACCTCTTTAACCTCCTGTAACATTTCTTAGAAATGCCCTCCAGAATGGGACTTTTCACTCTTATTTCTCACTGGACTTCTCTTTTCAGCATTCCTGTTTAAAATCCTGTCTCAGAGGTTTGACTTGTGTGTGGTTGCCATGCCCAGGAGCGCTTCACTAAGCACTGTATCACCGACGGACCTGGTAGTTCACTGTACAGTTTCAACATCATCGGCTCAGGTGCAAACAGAATTTCATAAGAGTTTTATGAGTTTGACAGCACATCATTGAAGTGGGGAGAAGACGGGCAGTTCACCAGCTGCAGAGTCTCCAAGCCGTAAGACGTTGCTCTTTCCATGCTCAGTATTGAGAACTATGTCAGCGTCCAATATAAAAGACTGAGCAGCTTTGTGTTGAAAGGCCTTCCCAAGCAGATGCTGGCCTGTGGTGAGCACAGGGTAGGGCAATGTTTTCCACCAAAAGTCGCAAGACATTTTGGTTCCCTTGGACTGGTACACGCTTGGAGGTCCCTTAGAGCAGGAGGTCTGGTGGCCCACTCTCACCTGAAGTCACCTAGTGACAAAAACCAGTCAAAATTAGCAGCCAGCCTTGTCAATAAAAGGTATGTCATGGGTCCAGGAGTCAGAAAAGGCATGACACTTCTGAAATCCTGCCCATCTCCTTTCCTCTCACTCTGTACAGACACTTACACAGACACTTATTCCCAAACACATCACTGGTAAGCGTGTACCCATCTTGCTGGATACAGGAAGGAGTGTTGCCCAGCACCCCATCCTGACCCTGGCCAGGACAAGAGCTGCTTTGCCACCATTCTCCTGCAGTGAGTGTAGGAAGGTGACCTTATAGACAAGCTAGGCTTTCACCTTGCTTTTCTACAGCCATCACCGTTTGTTCATTACTTCGTGCCCTGGAATGTCCTGCTTGTCTCTTTGCAGAGGTCCAAGTAACTTTCACAGTGCTCCATCAGAGCACTGGCTTTCAGGGCGATTTTTTTTCTGAGCTTCCCTTGTTTGCATTCCAGGTGACAAGGGCTGGCGCATCTCATAAAGACAATTTCATACCTGTTTATTACGGGAAACGACACATGTGTCTGTAACTGATTTGACAGGAGACAGCACGACAGCTGTTTTGCAGGATTCTCCATTGAAATAGCAAATGGGAGGCTTGCTAGCATGTATGGGATATATTTGTATCCTAAACAAAAGGGCAATAACATAAATAGTGACAAGCCTTGTTTGTAAACAGCTTTCAGCACCTTTGTGCCAAGCGCTGGCTCCCAGCCAGGCCCGCGGCCGGTACAATCTGGCACAGCCCCACCGACTCCCAGGCAGCTGCATCAACTTACACCAAGGATGAAATGAGGTATAAGTTTCTCAGTTACACACCAGAATTACAAGAGGGGGGGGGGAAATAAAAATCCTGGTGATCTGCAGGAGGGCTGGGGGCAAGCAGCATCTCAGTCCAACACACATTGGAGGGAGATGGCTCCGAGCATGTTTGCAAGGCCAGGCAGTGGGATATGTGTGGTGTGGGGGCTGGCAATAAAGATACAAACATTTTACAAGCCATTGATAGCTGCCTGCATCAATGCTGGCAAATAGCACTTAATACCGTGGCCCCCTTATATTCAACGTGTTTAAGTGGGAGATAGGTACAGAGGGAAAAGCTGCACCGTTGCGGAAGGTCCCGCACTGGCAAATGGGGACAGGGCTCTTCTGTACCCCAGGGCCTCTTATCATCCTGCAAACAGCAATTTTCTCACCCAGGGAAAAGAGGGATGAGGATCACCTCCAGCCCTCACTTAGTCCCCAGCCATCTGCGGAGTGCCAAAGGATGCTTCAGGGAGGAGGCTGATGGCAGTAGCCAGCGGAGATTGAAGCAGGACATTCATGATCCCACCACTGAACTCAATTTTGGCTGAAACCAGCAATAACAAATGATACTGTGCCTGTACACCTCCTTATAGTATAATTATACCCTGTTGCACCCAGCCCTGCCCACAACTGCTCTTGGGTATAAGGGACTTGTTGCATTTCCAGCAAAACCCCTTGTATCAGTTCCTCACGTATAGCTGGAAAGCTGCCCAACCGATGACACTGTCAGAAGGCTGGGAATTACAGAGAGGCTGAAGCATGTCACTTTGCTTTCACCCTGGAAAAAAATCGTGCATTACACAGGAAAACACATAGGACATGAATCTTAGCAAGAAGCTCCTGTAGATCTACCTTCATGCTTATATCACAAGTTTTATGACAATCTCTTTGAAATTGGCTTTTTATGTCAAAGATAGGTATGGTCAGAAAAAGGTTTAAGGTTTTTTCTTTTAATTAGCATTCAGGAGGGAACAAACATTTAATTAGCTTTAATTTTAGTTTTTTAATACTAAACCCAAGTTTCTTGTCAGGAAATTGAGCTAATTTTGCCTCCAGCTATTAAATGCAACAATATGGCTATCGTATGCTAAAAACTCCAGGAACAACAGCAAAACAAGAAGCCAGTGTAAGCAAATGGATGAGGCAACAAAAACTGAATGAGACATTTTCAAACATTTAATGATTACACGTCAAAGCACAATTTAAATGTCACAGCGCCTTATGTGTTCATGAAGAGGAAAACAAAATGACTGAGAACTCCTGGCTAAAATAGTCTTGTTCCTGGCACTGATTGATATTCTTGAATGGAGGACTTGATGGATTATGATTTTTGCAAGAGAATCATTACACGCCAGGTGCACAAATAGAGAAGTACAGCTTGTTGACATCTCTGTGCAAAATAAAGCCATTCTAGGAATTTTGATTCATTATATCTCTATTAGGAATCAATCCACCTGACCTAAATTTTGCATCATAAATCAGATTAAGAAACGCGGCTGGATCTCAGCAAAGGCTGTACGTCCTTGGTTTAAAATCACCCCACTATATCCAGCACTCCGTTATTATTCCAAATGCAATAATCTATACTGTATAATTCAGGTCAGCTTGATTTCAGAGTAGGCAAGAGAGCATTTCTACTCACTCACCTGTGTTGGAATTTAATAATTTTAAGGACATTATTTGTCTTTTTGTATATGGGTTGCTTGGGTTTTTTTATTTTCATGTTCACTGCTGAAGATGTGGAGAAAAAGAATACAACAAAGTGCATAAAATACCACAGGAAGATCATAAAGCAGCTTTGGACATCCTTAAAGTAGAGCCGTATCATTTTCTTACATGGGTAATTACAGCAAATGGGATTTGCACAGCTAAGTAGAGGGGCATTGATTTTTGCTGGCTGGCCACAGAAGCCAGGTGGGTTTGTGATGCTACCTGAAAGGCTTTGACAACTGAAAAATCTCACCACCACCCAACTCCAAGTATATAGGAGCATATAGGTCTGGCTGAAAGTCAAAGGGATTTGCATCCAAGTCTGAGATGCTTTTGAAACTGTCCCTGTTGGTATCAACCTGGAATTTGGAGTGAGTTTTAAAAGGAAAGACGGCAGCATTTTCTGCATAAAATTAGACAAGTTCATTAACTGTAAGGATTTTTTGTTTAACTTTGAGGACCTGTGTCGCTCACTCCTCTTTGAGCTGCACAAGCAAACCCAAGGGTACGGCGCCAGTCTTTGACGATGAAAGAGCTATGAGCAGAAACAAAATGGGCTTTTGAAAGCTTCAAGCCTATGACAGCTACGAGAGAGCAATAATTCAGGAAATGTCTTGGGTAAAATCAACTCGAATGACTTGATGCTTTGTTTTATCATTATGAACATAAAGGAGTTTTTTTTAGTTATGAGCTGCAAATCTCAAGGGGTTCCCCGCAAGATTTGATAATAACATGCCTTGAATAGAAATGGCTGCAAGTGGCAACAGAGTAGCAAGAGAAAAGGGACATTTTACCCGCAAGTGTCAGTTCTGTCATTAAAACATGAGACTCCTCAGCGTGACACCTACACCCTATTCCTAGCACTGCCTCTAACCCCAGCCAGGGCTTCTCTCCACCCTTCAATGTGCTCACCCATAAAACAAGGGTATCAACACTGGTTCTCTACCTTCCCATGGAAAGTTCTTGGGAAACCTCCAAATGAGGCAATTTGCTGCTACAGCTCCAAGTTTTTTGATGGTTGTTTATACCCATGGGGAACAAAATGTGCTGTTAGTGACAGATAGTTTTGCAGACACTTTCCCAAGGGGTGACACCAAGGCATGGGGGCTCAGCCCTGCAGAGCACCCACAGGCCTGGGGAAGCTGGTCGCCATTCGAACACCATGCTGCCGTTAGGCAGAATCAAATCAACAAGTATTTTTCTAATAGGATTTCTACACTGGGTTTGCACAGACCTGTTTCCAAATGAGATGGTCCTTCTCCTGAAGTATTTACACATGCCATGTGCTTATTCTGTTTTGATGCCTAGGCCTTTTTGTGCCTTTAAAGAGGTTCCCCATCACAGGCATGGCTGAGATGGTCCGTCTCTGGCTCTGAGCCTGGGGCAGGACCAATCTCCATCCCCACAGATGAATAATACCCTGATCCTACCTGCGCCCTGGCAGAACCCCCCAGCCTCGAGACAGCTCAGCACCAGCCCGGCAGGGCAGAGCACAGCACAGCTCTGGGGAAGATGCCAAACGCGGTGATTACCAGCTGTGCTAGCTGGTGCCATTTACACCTGCAGTGGAAACGGGCTTTAAAGGGAACATAAATGTACTTGACTCCTTCCTCAGCCCTTCTTTTACCCAGCACAGTGGTATGAAGGGATTAAGTAAACACTAAAAATCTTACCTACTCTGTATTCTGCAAAATAAGACCCTACCAACTTTCTTTTTTATCTTTTTTAACACAAGACAGTGAATTCTCTTAAGAATTTTGTGATTTTTTTTTTAAGTCCCCGTATATACTTTCTTAGCAAAAAAACTAAGTTAAGCCTTTCTTCCACAACATTTGGACAAATAACAAGACCGGATAACAGGTCATCAGTATCCCTTAAGTATACATGTATTTTCTGACTATCTATGAGGAAGCTGATAAAAAGCTTTAAAAAGCTATAAGCAGTAACAATAACATTTCTGCTGTGGGAAGGCTCGTGACAAACATTGTATTGAGAAGATTGCTTACATTTATTCAGTAATTACCCCTGTGATTTAATAGCATTTTTGATCTAAATGGTTAGTGCTGGAAAAGTGCAACTGCCAGTATCACACTCCTAAGGGGACTTTGAAACGTCTTGGCCAAAAAGCATCTCTCCTTAACTCAGTTGTACGGTTGCTGCTTCCCAGAGCACTGCGTTTAACTTTTTAAATCCATTCCCAAACCCCCCTCAGTACGGGCAGCATTGAGATGCTACGATGGGTGGTCTGGGGATGCTCTGGGAGCACCGTACTGGTGTTGCCTAATTCCCCTATCAAACACCGCAAATTCCCATTGCGCCACGTCCCCATCACCAGCAACGCCAATGTTATTTTCACAGAAAATAAAGACTTTCTGATAGACATGATTTAAATAATACAGTCTTGGCTTTTTAAAGGGAAAGAAGCAAACCATTCAAATGTGGAATTATTTCTTTCTCAGAATATTTCAAAGTCATGTCAGTCTATCTATTACCCAAGACAAATTACTTTGACAGCACTATCTACTCTTGACATCTGAGTTGTCTCTCTAGCCTATTATATTTTAGCACAGGCATAAAATATTGTTCAGACAGTATGGTTAGTCTAAAAGAGTAAATCTAACTGCTTTGAAATGGCCTATTAGGAGATGAACTCCCAGTTTAGCTGCAGGCAGAGAATTAATCCAGTGCTTTTCTTAGTTCCTCAATGGCAATCTTCCCCGCTAACTAAACGCTCTTTATTCAGAGGGATGTAAAAAGGGAGTAATCTTCAGAAGGAGAGGGGGTAAATTAAACAGAAATCAGAGGTGAAAGCGTCATTAAGAGATTCTGACACATGACATTGTTAGAGGACTTGTGTCTGGACTTTCCTGCAGTGGCAGAAATGGAGACGGGGTCAAATTCTGACTTCAGTCCTGAGAACCATTATACACATCACTTACTCAGCCTCCTGCATGCCATAAAACACAACACCTGCCTCTGCCCTCTGGCTTAGTATATTGTAAATATTCAGTTATAAATAAGGACACCCTGGGGGACCCCTTCCCAGGGCGCAGCAGCTCCCGCGTCCTGAAGATGGGAGCACTGAGGGGGTCCCAGCCCCTCTCCCACCCGCGTGGGCTCCACCTGGTTCAGCAGCAGAGTGCTGCCGCTCAGCGCTTCTGACCGTCCCTCTGCTTAACCTCCAGCCATGGGAGTGGTGTGAGCCTGTGTTTGGCTGCAACACTCTCTCACGCCTGTGCAGATATGTGGTTTCTAATAAACAAATGATCTCAGCTGCTCCAGAGGAATTCATTTCTATTCTCCCTCTGAGCCACTCCTCTCTCTAGCACCTGCCTTTATGGTGCTTGCCTTTATTTTACAAGTTTAATGTTTGTCTATTTAATGTCTGCTACTCAGCAGTTACTTCTCTTGCCACTGGTGCATAGCTTGGCAACTTCTGCAGGACAGGACCTGAAATTAGAGCCACACACATATTTACAAGGACCAATTAAACACCTTCCAGCAACTTGCTGCCTTCCAAGTGTGTGATGGGGGATTTGCACAGGTCTCAACTCATACCAGAGACATCACAGCTAGGGAGATTTCCCACCGAGCCCGGACAATGTGCATTGATGTGGTAGTGGCGGCACCCCAGGGAGATGAGCAGTGGCAGGGTGGGTGCTGAGATGCTGCAGCGTGGCCAGGAATGCTATCGAGAGCCACCCAAAAGCACAACGATGAGCAGAAATACCTGTGAAGTTGAAGAGATGCCAAGCTGGAGGTGCCACCTCCTGCCCAAGGTGCCCCATAAGCTGCACCCAGAGGCTGTGCCTGAGCCCCCAGCAGCGCTGGGTGCCCAGAGACCCTCCAGCCTGGGAGTTTTGGCTGCTCCCCAGGAAGGACGTGTGCTGCGGCAGGACCAGGCTGCTGTTGCTGAAGGCAGGCATTGCCACCCTGTGGAGAGAGAAGAGGAGCGGTGAGCTCGGCTGAGGAAAGTTCTTGCCATCACCTGGCACTGCCACCTCCTTGGGACCCCACCGCTGGAGCCCTGAGCTGCCCCAAAATGCCAACATGGAGGAGGCTCGAGGCCTCTGTCATGGGAGGGTTGGGGTCCTGCACAGCAGGTCTCTCCCCCTATTGCTGGTGCCGCAGGAGAGCACAGCCAGGCACCTAGCTGCTCTCACCAAAATGTGCCTGGCAGCCAGCTCATACCTTGAGCTTGGTCAGCCTCTGCATCCCCTGGTTCAGACCATGTCCCAGAGGAGATGTGGTCAAACGGATGCCCACTGAGGTTCCCGAGGTTCCCCAGAGAGCTGAGGAAGAGCACAGGGTAAAGCATGGTGTCCCAGCAGCTCCCCAGGGCAAGAGCATGCCATGTTTCCTTTTGTGGCTGCCCTGGGACAGGTACATCCTCCAATGACTCCAGAGGCTCACAGGACCCGTGGTACATCTGAAAAAAACCAAACTGCAGATCAAATACCTGAGAACCAACCACCTACCTACAGCACCAGTACTTGCTGAAGCAGTGTCCAGAGCCTTTACATATCTCCTGTGACAAATCTCAGCACCATTTACCATGTGGCAAATCCACCTTCATCCCCCTTGTCCCTAGATGATGGTGAGGCTTAAACTCTTCTCTGCCTCCCATACCACAGGGTCACTTCTTGCTAAAACACATTTATTGTCATGACAGCTTCTCTTCGTGTAATTATCTGTTTATCAGCCACCAGCCTACTCTTACCAACGTGCTTGCCTCTCTTCTTTTTTATTCATCGTGCCTGATTAGTCTTGAAGATAGATGATATCGGGTTAAATGAGCTTCCTGGGCCAATCAATCAGCTCCGGAGATGGCACCTTGTGTTGCTCAATGAAACTCCCTGATTGCCCTACCTGCGCAGGGTGATTACCTCCCCCGTCCCCCCCGGGACTGCAGCAAAAGGATCCAGGAGGCATTTGTTTTGCTTTTTTTAATTGAAAGGTGAAAACTCTCCTAATTAATGATCTGACTACAGGGCCTCATTGTGTCGTTACTCCTTATTGATGGAAAAGAGCTAACAGCCATCGGATAAATTAGGGCAGGCACGTTTGGACTGTCATGGTGCTCCTAAATTACACGCATTGTCTTGTGAAGGACTGAGCATGAAGGGGCTCATAAAGAGTGGCTTGGTGACAGAAAGGGACACCAAGGATTACTGTCCCCTCCTATCACGTGTCTGAGTTACATATCCTGGTAGTAAGCCAGGAGAGCTTTGTGTCCTTCCTCATGTCCTCTCAGGAGCTGTTTCAGAAGCTCTTTTGCTGGTAAGTAGGAAATTTTGACACCACTGCCCCCATTCTTCATGGTTATATCCATCTCTTCTTACCCACCATTTTCCTCTAACTGCTATACCACCATGTCTTTGTCAGAGGGAGCACTCAAAGACAGGCACTCCCATCCCTGCTCACCAAGCACTCCCAGCCTCCTCTGTAGGATAAGCTCTCCCCTCCACTCTCTATGCTCTCCCCTCCACTCTCTATCAGTCTTTCCTGTAGCCATTCCAGGATGAATTAATGTTTCTTGAGGATGTGTGACCCAAATATGCAGTATTCCGGGCAAGGACTTATGGTGGTAATGATATCTCACTTTCCTGTATCTGGGGAAAGTCTATCCCATCCTAAGGTCACAGTTGACTGTTAAATACCTGGAGCAAACATAGTGCTTATCCTCACTAGCTCCCAGCCCCCAGTGTATGCCACAAGCTCCCAGCACTCTTGAGTGCCCAAATGTAGGACCTGGCACTTCTCACAACATTTCATTCAATTTCTGTTGGTTCTTGAACAAAAACACTGTGATTCTGCTCTCCACTGACCAGATCTCCTAAATGTGTCTCAGTGGCTAATGTAGTAAATACAATTTTGGCTTTTTGGGCCATTAAAGAACTGTCATTAAAAAAAAATCTGTCCCATGACCTACCTTTGAGAAAAGTCTTTATTAAGCTCCTTGCTGTTGTCCACCTGTAAATGAATTCCCTATCGACCTAATATGTTCATCTTCGAGAACCAACCTTTCTAGTTTCACCAACTAAAGTACCTGCAAAGTACTTTCTCAAGAGTACGTTTCCAGGGAGGAGATTTACTGCCTTTGTGTTGAAGGTGTTTTTTAGCTTAGCCAAAAAGACAGAGAGAACTCAGGTTAATCTGGCATGAACTTTCTGGCAGCACCTTGCAGGATTTTGCCTTGCCAGCCTCCCTTTTAAACTGCTTGGGACTCTGATCCCTTGTCTACAGAAACCAAAGCTGCTTTTTGTACTGTTTCAATAGTCTGTGGACCAAATCTTCCTTCTGGCAGCAGCCTCTGAAGCCTCGAAAAACTTGCCATGTTCAAATCTTTCCCAGATATCTATCCTGTGTGTTGCCACTTCCCACTCCAGCCTTGTTCTCCCCCTAAAGACATTGAGGACACTCAACCAGTCTGAGGATAAGAGGAAGAGACAAGGAAATAACACTTGCCTTTCAAAAAAATTGTATTTGAAGGGAAACTTTCTCCAGTTGCATGAAATCCACCTTCACACAGAAAACTGGAGGGTTTAAAGACTTATGCAGACCTTTCCACTGGAGGATCAATCCACCAGCATATGCTGGGCAAGGACCCCTGTAGCTGGCGTCTACTACTGGGTGCTCACACTGTACTGTGCAAGAGGCAGGTGAGAGGTATCACAGGAGCACAAACAGTAATCACGAAGCTGTCTTCAGGGCACATGAGCTGTATACGCACACACACACACACAGCTATTTAAGTGCATTATAAAACGTCTCACCTTCTGAACCACTCCAAACCAGCCACGGGGATTCTGCAAGCCAAGCAATTCTGGGGTAAGGAGATCCAGGAAAGACTGGCATTTTTATATAGGCAATAAATCCTACTTCATGAAGAAACATGTTGAGGTAAAATTGCCAGTGGCTGTTTTAATAAGTATTTATGATACATAAAGGGATTTGATTCATAAACACAGTAATTATGTCTTTACTACAAAGCAGTACAAATATACAGCCTCCTACCTATTACATTGAAACTGTAATTGCAGCTCATTAAAGAATATAAGCAAATCAAAATTAAAAACTTGGAGGGGGGGGGAGAGAAGTGCTACCCAAAATCTTGGTGGTTAAACATTATGGGCTTCGTGTTGTGCCATTCAATCAGCCTAAATACCTCCTAAAACAGAATGAAGCCCTGAAGATCTGGGTGGTGTCCGGGAAACCCAGAAGAAGGCTTTGCTCACCTAGGACTGAAGTTTCCAAAGAGACCTATTCACATAAAAGGCTTAAAAGAAACCTTGGCTTTAACCTCAGGCGAGTTCACACTCTACCAATGCCTTCCACACAACTGCAATTGCACCACCCCAGCCATGACAGAGCCAGAAAGGAAGGTTAAAGCTTTCCTTGTCCAAACACGGCCAAGTAATAGACTGAAATAAGCATTTAAAATCCTGTTTAAGTGCAGACACCTGAAGACAAAGTCTTTGGCATTGTGGCAACAGAGAGGTGTAACATCACTCTATTCCCCTACTGCAGGTAGCAGGTAGGTAGAGGGTAAATTAACATCACGTAGAGAAATAACAGCACTGGGATCCAGGCAATGGTCACAGAGGTGCAAGAGCCTATTGAAATTCCTGATGGTCTCATAGAATCATAGAATCATGAAAGGGTTTGGGTTGGGAGGGACCTTTAGAGGCAATCTTGTCCAACCCCCCTGCAAGAAGCAGGGACATCTCCGACCAGATCAGGTTGCTCAGAGCCCCGTCCAACCTGGTCTTGAATGTTTCCAGGGTTGGGGCATCCACCACCTCTCTGGGCAACCTGTACCAGTGTTCTATCACCCTCAGCATACAAAATTTTTTCCTTATGTCCCTCTCCAGGTTAACCCCATCTCACGTGGCCTTTACCAGGACTCCTATGGGCTCCTCAGTGGCTCTTCCTTCAGCATCTCCAGAATTTTAGCCCTTTCCCCTTTGCCACATTCACTTAATAGATGCGATTTTGGGGTGAGGGGCTCTCCCTCCTCCCAGCTGCAACTCATTCCTGGCTAGTTTGGATCTCTGAAGGCATCGGGCTCCACTCACTGTGTTCAGGATGAGCTCTTTGTGGTCTGATACAGTTCTCATTGCCCCAGGTCACTTCAGCCCCAACACCTGCCCACCTTGGTGGCCAGCCTTGCTACCAGAGCATCTCCACAATGCGCTGGAGCATCACGGGAGTTGTTGATGCAACTTTCCTACCAAACGTTCTTTGGTTTAATCGTGTTCTTAAACTACACAAACAAAATCTCTGCACCACGATCAATTATTTAACAGAAAATGATGCATTGAGTTAGAAACTAAATACCATTTAATATGCTTCAGGAATTCTAATTGAGAGATTTCACTGTATTGCTAACAAAAACTTTAACTTTGCGGTGTTTTAAAATCTTCCTTGAATATAGATAAGCCAATATCTATATAGTTTATTTTAATGTCTGGAATTATTTTGCCATTTTAATGTAATCAGTCTTTCTATTTTGAAGAGGGTGCCCTTGTAGGTTATTTGTTTTCCTTCTGTTTTGCAAATTGTTCCCTTTTCAAGATTGTTTGTTTAGTGTCAGGAGGTTATTAAACAAACCAAGCACAGTCCTTAAACTAATCAGCTAGAAGTGACAATAGAGATCAGGAATAATTCAATATTAAAGAGGTTACTTTTAAAATTGATCTGAAAATGTAACGTATTGAGGGGGAAGGGGAAGCACACGCACATCTCTTATTAAAGTTGAAAAGATGAGCTGGAGGAACCAGACACCTGAAGAGCATGAGCCAGGAGTCCCCGCTGATGGGAAGAGTTGAGCTCCAGCACGCTACAGCTGATTTCCATGTTCATCTATATTCTCCCCTCGAGAACGACTCAAGCAAAAACCCCAGGGGCCTTGCAAAAAGAAGGCAAGGGCTGCCTTTCCACCAGCATTTGCTTTCAGTTGTTAGTGATCTTCAGGATCTTACCCCAAGTATTTCATGTGCTGCCATGGCACAGGGTGGACCCTGACTCACAAGCTCAACACTACAACTGGTCTTTCTAAGCAGTGAAGGCTGAGGGATTTGTAAGCCTGTCTCCCTCCAACAGGCTGCTCATTAGCTAATTAAACAAATCACTGCAGGTCCCTGCCCATGTGACTTTTCACAGCTTTTCTCAATACCCCCTTTGAAGTACTGGGAAGCGCGTTGCTTCAGGCGTAGTGATGTTCTTCGTGGTTTACTCACTTTCTCATCTCTCCCCAGTTGCTGGTCAAAACACAGAAGGGGAAGGAGATGAAAACCATCCACTAAGGGACTTTCTGAAGGACTTTTAGTCTGAGTCACTCTGTCAGGGTGCTAATCCTCATGTAGTAAGAACCAAGGATCCAGCAAACTCCTAGAGCTGTAAGTGGCATTTTCCATCCCAAGGGCTTTACATCCCCTCCACTGACTTCTGCCTAAGGAAGGTGGTGCAGGCACAGGACCTGTGCTGGCCAGGTGTCCTTTCACAGAGGTTCATCCCGGACCAGCAGTAGGATACTGCATCTGCCAACCTGGTCTGAAGAGCACCTTGGCGATCAAGCTCAGCAACCCACAGGCAGGAACCGGGTTTGTCAGCAGTTACAACCAGAGTCAGGCCGTCGCTGAGGATTTTCAAACCACCCAGCCGGTAGGTCATCCTGGACCTTCCCTAATGGGACATCTCTGTGGTCTCATTTGGTACCTCACCAGAAGGTCACCGCCCTCATGGCTTCAAAGCGGGGTTCCTCACCCTGGCTGTATCCCCACCATGCAGAGCATTGCCTCTTCTTGTGCAAGAGGACACAGTGAGCAGTACGTGAAGCACCTAGGAGCTACCTGCCCAATACTGCCCATACCAAGAGCCTTTGCGCGTCCACCAGCCAGCGATGAACAACCCTCACGTTGCCCGATGTTCAGTTTAATCAGCTTAATGCTCCTGATCAAGGCAGAGCTCAGAGCTCTGGGGTCCCTGGTTTCCAACACAGCTTGCAGAGAATCTGACACATTGAATTAACATAAAATCACCCTCCTATCATCCTTTTGGGCAAAAGGTCCTCCAGCCAGGCTATTTATGCCAGAGACACGCAGCACAGAACATGGCGTGAGTCCTCTGCTGCCACTCGCTCCCAGTGCTAATTGTTTGGGAAGTGTCACTGGGATCGTCGCTCTGCTCATGTTATGACCGACTTCGGGGAAATTAATTTAAAGGGAGCAGCTGGTAACAGTCCTGCGCTTCCAGACGAGGCAGCGCCGAGCCTTACAGTGCGTTTCCGTCTCGCATGAGGATGCAACAAGCAGTGGCAAAGTCCCTGTGCGTGGGACTTGGGTTTTGTGTCTTTAATAAAGAGTCAACACCTAAATTCTCACCTCTGTAGTTCAGGAGATGCCTAGAAATCCCCCTCTGCCCCCTGCACAGGCCCCCGGCACAGCTGCTGCTGTGGGGATTGCTGGCTGGGCACTTTCATGATGCTATAAGTGGGGTTTGGGGATTTGGGGGCTTTTTTTCTTCTTCTTGATGTCACTTGAAACTGGATGTAAGCTGAAGTGAACCAAATAAGCCATTTGTAGGTGGAGATTCAGTAAATGTCCTGGTCTTGTTGTAACTTAAAACTTCCTTGTTTATTTAAAGCAGCTGAGGGGAAGGAAGGAAGGGTGGAAGGGCAAAATCTGGCAAGAAAGCTGCTGTCGTAAGCCTGGGCGGTGAGTGCTGCTGTCTTTATCACAGAGGGGGGCTCTTAAATGCAGAAATGATATAACCACTGAGCCAACCATCAACTAAGTGCCACTTTCCTTTTTTAAGCTATTCTGGTTACAGTTGTCTTCAGAAAAGGGAAATAAAATATGCATTAAGAAAGACCCACAATCACAAATGAGGAATAGGACACTGCAACGAGAACAAACACCACAATCTAAGTAACTTTCTTTGTTACAATCCTGGGATAAACAAAGCTGCTTAATAAATATTGATATTGTTTGTACATCCTGCCTTTGGAAATGAATCGCAGAGCGATGCTCTAGCCCCTTTCCCTCTCCAGAGAGACACAAAGCTCAACACACGTGCGTGTATATGCACCCCAAACTGTTTTTCAGAGAAAGCTGGAAAACAAGTCCAGAGCACCATTAAAATATCCATAATGGGTTTTGGAAGTATTTAGCTGACATCATCCTTTACTCAACTGTCTCTGTAATGCCTAGGAAAATCACATTTTCCCAGCGTAGAATAATCATGGCAACTCTTATGCTGGGACCAAGCAGTTGCCCAAGGAGTTAATGCAAGGTGGCTCCGAGTGTCCCCTTGGATAATCCTCTTTGGCTGGACAGGGCTGCTCCCGGGCAGGTTGCCCAGCTGTACCTCTAAAGGCGCCTTGGTAGACCTGAAGCCAGTTTGTTTTCCATCCCAAATTGGTCTTTGCTTTCCTTGGGAAAAAGCCTACCATGTTAGGTCTTGGCTTTATGTTTCAAGCTAGTATCACAGAGCCGAGCATCACTTTTTCTCCTGTGTCTCCCACATCTGTTCCATGTAAAAGCTCATCCACTGCTATGGACTCAGCTTCTCTTCAAATCGCTCAGTACCGCTCCCAAAAGAGCTCTGTGCCCAACAGCCAGTCCCCCACGCTGGCTCTAAAAAAGGACACAGTGACATTCCCACAGCGGTGTTTGGTCTCGCTCATTCCGGCTGAAGCTTTTTAAACAAGTGTTGATGTTTATGTAAATATTGAAACAAAGCTCCAAGGCTGGGAGGCCAAGTGCATCCCCTGCAGTCACGGGGCTGGGATGCAACGAGCTCCCGCTGACCAGGCCACCCCACCTGGCATCCTGACACAGCATCCCTTAATTCACAGCACAACCAGGAACACACAGAAACCACCACAGCGATGGCAAAGGCACAGTTAAATTGCTTCTGGGCTCCCTTCCCGCTACCGTCAGGAGCCATCAAGCCAGTCCTAACTCCGGCCGGCATCTCCAGCACAGCTGTGGGGAGCAGCGGCTTTTTTCCCTCCCATCCCCGCAGGCAAGGACGATGCTCCCCCAGCACCAAGGGCACCGCTGCCATGTCAGGCGGCTGACTGCTGGCCAGACTCTGCATTTTCCCCCATCCTATCTTCTGCAGAGCCACTGCAGTAGAAACCTGCAAAACAAGAGGCCAAGGCGATGTGATGTCACAGCTTATTCCTATGGATGAACTACTTATTCCATCAAGGATTTAAAAATAATGGCCATAACCCTGCCAAAGTCCATAATTCCAAATTGTGATGACGTGTTGGATTTGGTGAGGTCCCAGCCATTTGGCCCCAATGCAGCACCCCAGTAACACACAGCAGATGGTCACCAACAGGGTCAGTCTTCTCCTCCTTGCTGGAGCGGATGAGGAGGCTTCAGAGAGTTTGCCGCAGGCTACCAGCACTCCCACAAGGTGGTCAGCCATTTCAAGCCTCACCAGGAGCTTATGCTGCTGAAGCTAAACGTTACTGTCGTTGGTTTTGGCTTGAGATGGAATTCCAGAGCCTTGTGCACATTCCCATGAGATGCTCTCCTGGAAAATGCTCGGGCAGTTCCCCATAATCAAGCTGGAGCAATTTAACAGCTTGCCAGGCTGGGTTTGAGGGCAGCTGCCCCTTCAGGTGCAAGTTTCCTCTTCACAGCTGATGGGTGGTAGCCATGTGCAAATCCTCTTGTTGCTGTAAAAACTCAAAACAGCCTAGCTTCAACTCGCTTCAGTGGCTCAGACCTTGAGAAAACTACCTTCCCATGAGGTTTAAGATAACACATTTGCCTTCTCAACTCAATAAAGCTGGCCATGAGTGGAGATATCCCAGCTGAAGGGACAGTTGCTTCCTAGACCACCCTGGTTTGGGTGCTTGTAATCACAGGCCCAAGCCTTAGCCTCCATCAGGCAGTTACACCTCAGCCATCAGCTCCAGTATCCACACCATGATGGGCTCAGCGACAGCAGCTGCATCTGCTCTTCACCAAGCACTGACCCTCATCACGGGAGAAATGCGGCTGGTGAGTGGAGGTGTTTGGGACCACAGCCCCAACTGCCCTCTGTCACCCTGCTCCGATGGAGGGAGAGCAAAGGGGTGAATTACACCCACCAGGATGGGGAGGGAGAGCAGAAAGCACCAGCCTGAAACAATGCTGACGTCCTTGCACAAACACAACACGTATCTGGACTCACAGCCAATGCACCTTCCATGGTCATCATGCAAATGACAGTGCTGGGAAGTGGAAGCATTGGACAGGAACCAAGAATAAACCCAGTGGCACCCACCTGCCCTGCCAAGGCTTTTCTGGGTGCTGGAGACACCGGCAGTCCCTCTCCCCTCCCCTTGGCAGGGCCAAGTATTAATTTGTGAAGCTACTCCATTGTCCCCCCTATATCTTTTTTTAGTGCATGCCACAGCTGTTTGTTTTCTCTGCTAGTCAGATGATGACAAGAACCACTAAAAACCATCTTCTAAATGTGCATGTCTCGTTTAAACTACCTGGAGGTGTTTAATTATGGCTTAGCTGTAGCACACACTGCCGCTGCTGCTGCATCTTAGTTTATATAAGCGCCTGGGCGAACCCCAAGGCTCTGAGCCCTCTCCTGCTCTACACCGCAGGGATTACATAGGGATAGAAAGGATATTTACAGTGCCCTCTTCCCCCCTCCCCAGTCTCTCTAGCAAAACACATTGCTTAGCATCATTTATTCTGTGTATTTTTTACCGTCACCTTACCAGCTTCTCTGGTGGTGGAGAGGCAATTTGCATTTAGCAGCCTCCCTTGAAGAGAAGGCAGAAATTAATATTCAAGTGTAGATAGTGCAAGAGGTACGAGACAATATAACACTATTTGCTCTCACACTGACCATGCATCATGCCTCCCCAGGTTTTTGTCCACAAAGCCTCGACAGACTCAGTGTGTGGATTTCCTCTGACAGAGCCATTTGGGGTGAAACCGTCCAGCCCAGTCGGTTCACGCGCAAATCACTACACAACCATGCCCGGCGGGGTCTGCAGTAACAGATAAGGTTTGATGCACTCTTCTTCCCCTTCCCCATCCACGCACTCCCTACGCACAGAGCATTATTTGCTTTAGACTGATTTTTTGCAGGTCACAGACCCCACTGCTCTAATCTCTCCAGATCATGCTGCTTTGCCTCAAGCTCTAATTTTGGGTTGAGATCCAGGATTAAATTACACCTGAGAGATCCCCACCGTGAAGTAAAAGCACTCAATACAGGGGTGGGGTTTTTTTCTGGTTTAGTTTATTTGCCCAAAACCCTATTGGGAATATTTTTAAAAAGCTTTACCCTGAGGATTGCTATTAGCAGATATTTCTCCACCTTGCACCAAAATTTGAGAATCACAACAGCATCAAATCCTCATCTTTTCTCTCCCTCCCTGCTCTATGTGATGAAGAACAGGCTAATGTTGGCTTGAATTAAAATAATTTCAATCAATAGACCATACAGACCCCTTTTGAAGTAGGTGGGGGTTCTGCTGGGGTTTTGCCTGCTCTGTTCGAAGCACAGCCACACCTCCCCACCCTCTGCCTACAGGGACTTCCACTTCCCGCACAGGCTAAAATAAAACTGTCCCATGGAGATCACACCCCCATGGCCGCGCCTGGGTGGGCGAGACTGCACCAAAAAATGCAAATTTGCAGCGTGGTTATTTGGGGCTGAAGATGCTTTCACTTCTCTATTCCAGACAGGCTCTGTTTATAGGAGTGTTTACAGGAGGGATTCCTGAATGCAAAGCAAAGTGACTTGTGTTGCTCTCTGTGTCCATGCTTACAGAGCCCCTTTTCTCCATGGGAGTCAAAGGAGGAGAGCGTGGAAAAGCTGGGAAAGCCCGTAGGCAGGTGGCCGTGTCCCGCGTACGGAAGCGGGGAGCAGCTAACGAAGCAATGGGGCAGCAGTGCGAATGGAGAGAAAGAGGAATTGCTGTGCACAGCAGATATCAAATCTGGGGAACTCGTCACTGCAGGAGGACAGTGTGGACACCAACACCACACGTGGTTTGGAAAGCAGACAAACTCTGCTGTCCAAGATGTGCTAGCAGTGCAACCCTTTTGTGATAGAATGAGGGGTAACGGATTTAAAATAGAGGGAGGAAGATTCAGATTGGATATAAGGACAATTTTTTTTTTTTACAAGGGTGGTGGAACACTGACACAGGTTGCCCAGAGAGGTGGTGGATGCCCCATCCCTGGAAACATTCAAGGCCAGGTTGGACGGAGCTCTGAGCAACTTGATCGGGTTGGAGATGTCCCTGCTCCTTGCAGGGGGTTTGGACTGGGTGGCCTTTAAAGGTCCCTTCCAACCCAAACCATTCCATGATTCTAACTTCTCCAATTTTTTTTTTATGTTAACCCTGGACTGTGGCCCCACCACACACCACACAGGCAACAAACACAAAATCATCCCCCTCCCCGGTGTGAGCAGAGGACAAACAGCACAGGATGGAGACAGGAACCAAGGGGTACAGGTAGGCAGCAGAAAGCCTGTGCTCAGGGTGATGGCAGTCAGCTGGGCACCCCCACTCCAGCCACGTTTTCATGGACACCAGCAGACAGAGGACAAAGACAGCATATGGTGGAGGAGGTGAGATGAGTGACCCAGCCAAAGAAAGGGTGATTCTTCTTCCTAGAGACACACGTGGATCATGAAGCGAGAGGCTCCCAGGGGAGGCTGGAAGAGGAACCCCCCAGCAGGCAGGAAAGGCAGGCACGGCCGGAGCTGCGCTCTGCTAGCCCACTGTGACTCCACCAGCCTTGAAGTGTCACCCAAACTACACAGCTAACGCCAAATTTTAGCCAATATTACCGCTGGGCCATATGGACCAGGTGCCAGTGGGGCAGCACAGCCCGCTGTTGGCCACCACAAGCGACAGCAAGTCTGCGCTGTGCAGGAGAAGCAGGAAAACCCAGCGTGCTATTTCCCTGTGCCGAGCCCAGTTCCATCTTTCTGTCGATCACTTTACTGACGTAACTAGAAAGTTCACAAATCCAATCAAACACCAGGGAAGAGCCAAACGTTACAAAACCACCAGATGAGGAGCCAAGAAGAGGAAAAAGAAACTTTTTTTTTTTTAATTTAAGCCCAGAGTCAATCTAGGAGAGACATGTAATAAATATATTAACTGGCTGTGTAGTGAGCCCGCAATGGTCTGCTAGTTCCACAGTACCTCTGCCAGCTTTATCTGACATGAATTTCTAATGCAATTGAATCTGATTTCACTTCCCAACGATCTCATTTCAGTCACTGTTGCATATCCCACCACCGCCCCATCGCGTGAAGCCGGTGACGCCGGCTCAGCTGAATGTCGAGCCAACGGTGGCTGATAGTGCTAGAGCCTCCTCCGACGGGCTCAGCCCGGCAAGGCGCTGGGCTCTGCCCAGTTTGGTTGCGAGGAGCACGGGTCCTGGCTGTGGCTGATGCATCACAGGAGTCACTGTTTGTGACTCTTAATGCAGCGTGAGTCAGCACCGCCACTGTCAACTGTGTCCTGTGGAGGCTTAAATATAGAAACTCTGGCCCAGGATGGAAATGTGGATAGTCACACTGTTGTGAACGAAGTAAAAGCAAAGTCAAGCTGAGACTTGAAAAGTGTGAATATTTTTACAGTAGCATTTTTTTTTTCCTTTTGAACAAAGTTAACATTTTTTCCCTTTGAGATCTCAGCTGATAGGAGGGAAAAACAAAAAAAATCCACAAGCAGGGTACTCAAACTATGCTGTTTTCTCCTTTCTTTCTACATTCCAAAGCTTTTCTTGCAATGAACACTACGTTTTCCATGCATAAAACTGGCACACCTGGAAGAGCACTAGGACTTGAAGAGAAGACCTCAGAAAGCCTCCCTGAAAAACAGATGTGGGGCAAAGGGGCCACAGGAACAGGGAAATAAAGTGCCAGGGATCCAGGGAGTCAGAGCTTTGAAATAAACCTCTGCATCACTCACACACGGCCACTGATGGTGAATTACATGGGGGAAAGGCTTGTGGTTGTGTTGATTGTTTTTTTAACAGACTACACAGATAAAAAACACAGTGAAAAGTTCCGAGGCACCCTCACTTTGAGGGGAGGCATGGCAGTGGAAGCAGCCCGTGTTCAGCTCCCCTTGGGCTCAGCCCCACGGTGCTGAGCTCCAGTGCACCAGGCACACGCAGGCAGGGCCCCTGGAGCTCAGAGGTGTCGGAGTTTCTCATATCCCTGAACTTCAAAGGGATCGGAGTGCTAGATGCCTTTGGAAACCCAAACAGCAGGTCCAGGTTTGCATCTTCTTACTGTGGATGCAAAAATGATGTGCTCAGGCAGATTTGTAGAGGTAATGCTAAAACGGGATCCTATGCGGTGATAACACCTTTGCACCGTCACTCAACAGGATTTGGGGGGATCCTGGGCAGCACGAGCTGCAGCAGCCTGGAGCTCTGAGAACAGGGATGATGCAGGGCTTAGCTCCAGGGAAAAGTCCTTCCACCAGCATCATCTTGCCCACACCCCATCACCCCACGCACCTCTGTCTCCTCCTTGCCCCAAAACCCCCGCACCTCAGAGCCTGTAAGGGATCCTGTCTGCCACTTGTCCCTGCTGTGACACCGCAGCAGGCAGCAGAGCAGAGCACCCTGTCCTCCATCCCCCCATCGCCAGCCAAACTGGCCATTCCTGGGCGCCGCACGCCCTCTCTTGGGCAGTGACCCATCCCCAAACGCATTGCCTGCAAAAAAAAAAACCCTATCCAGAGGGGTGGCAAGCTGGGAAGACCCTAACAGGAAAATCTAGCCCTCTCAAAATGGACCCTACAGAGATGTAGTCACTCCAGTGTGCAGTGACAGCATCACCTGGGACACAGAAAGGCACCACAGTTCATTTGTAGAGGGCTGTATGACAGGCAGGCAGGTGGGCATATATATAACTCTGCAGATAGGCAAGGAAAGAAAGGGTGATGGAAAATCAATAATGCATATGATCTTGAGGAGTCATCTGGCTTGGCTCCTCATCCCAACACAGCTATGCTACAGCCAAATCTGATGGATGTCTAATGCACTGAGACCTGTGCTGGAGATCCGCAACCTTCGCAGGCAACCTGCTCCCATGCCTCACCACCCAAAAGCATCTCTTCCTGTCTGACCTTGCTGCTGCTTTTCAAGGCCCTCACTCTCCTACCCAAAATGAGCACAAAGAACACATTTCCCTTCCTCTCTTACCTTAAGGACCATCCCTTGTGCCCCCTACACCCCCTTCACCAGGCTGCATTTTCTAGATTGCCAGACTGGAAATACGGTTGTCTCCCGGACCATCCCCAGCCATCTCACAGCTTTCTGGTGGCAAGATGCCCATGAGTGGAGACTGCTCCAGGTGAGATCTTCCCAGAGCCCAAGAGAATGGGTTTTCTTCATGTGCCTTGCAGGCTCTGCTCCAGTTTGCACATCTCAATATGTACGCTGGCCTTTTCCACAGCATACTCAGTCACCTCACGTTTAGTCAGGGATCTCCCGTATCCTCTCTGAGAAGCCGCTCACTGGCTGCTGTTCTCAACCGTCCCTTCTGCTCCTCTGATTTCCCAGCACATGTCCATGCCATGGACTGCCTCCAGGTAGAGGTAACTTGCACCTCTTAAATTCTCTCCTGTTTTTCTTACATCCCTTTCCTCTGTTTTGTCAAGGTCATTTTGAATTTAATGTTCTTCTCTGCCTTCATGTCATCTGCAGATTTCACAGACAGGTCTTCTACTGAATCAGTCCCAGCAGTAAGGATGGCACTGAATAGGGCAGAGCACAGGACACACTCCGGCACTGTCCCACACAACACTGATTTTCCTGGCAATGCATCGTCCATAACTGGTCCCACGGTACGTCACCCAATGGCCGCTGAAATCACTGTATAGGAGATTCATCTAGGTCGTATGACCAATATTTGCAATATTGCCACAACTGTTTTGAATGTAATTTGCTACAATTGCAGATCTTTTTGTTATTTGTCAGCAATAAAAGAGAGAAAGGAAGAAGGCAGCTTCACATCTGCTAAATACATGGTTTTCTCTGCATTACCTGATGCTGAATCTGATGCCTGCCCAAGGAGTTGCCACCAAGAGAGAAGCCCACGGGGAAACACATGGGAAATCACCCGGCCACTCTGCCCCAGACAACTTTTATTTATGCCTTGTAGATACAGTGAGTTTAAAATGTCCGAGAAGACAGTGACTGACCTCAGTTTGCAGATATGAACGATCACTCAGTCTTACTCCAAAACCCTCCATGAACCACAAGCCATATTCCTCACACTCCGCTCCCTCCCGCCACCAGTCTGTGACAGCTAAGACAATTTTTTAAAAACTCTGCTCTGCCATTGTCCGTACTTCCACTAGACAGCACAGCTCATGGATTTGTCAGGCCAGAGGGGACCGTTATATTCACCTCGTTTGACCCTCTTAACCAATCCAGGCTCTTGTATCTCACTCAGAGAGCAAATCAAGGGACAAACACTTACAGATACCTCAAAATTTAGCTATTGCAATGAATCCCTGCCTACCTGACAAGTTTGCTTTTCTATTGCTTGGAGAAAGTAGCTTGAGAAATTTAGTATGAGAAGCAAGCTCCATTTTTCAATTTAAAGTCTGCTGGAACACAGAGGTTTCCGGTGGCTACAAGCTGGCCTAAATTCATTCTCCAGACACCTTGCTTCCATGAAACAAACTGCTTCCAATTTAAGACCCAGTTAAGAAAGTAAAACTCGGCAGTCCTATTAGTCTGCTAACAGAAAAGAAAAAGTAAAAGGACAGCTTATGGTTAGTTGTAGGTAGGTAGTTAGTGCACTAACTCAAAGAAAATTAGCTTGGACAAGCTATGAAGAATTCTGCTTCGTCGTTGTGCCTGAAATCAAAGACACTATCTCTGAAATCAGAGATAGCATCTTGTATATTGTTCTTCTTACATTCTGTAAAACCATCACACAGCCTCTGTATACACAGGGATCATACCAGTCTACAGTTGCTCCAATTTTACCTCTCTGACTTTTTTTTCTTCTTTGAAAGGATGGTAGTGGGAAACGGAAGAGAAAATCTGAATTGCAGTTGTCAGAAAACACCAACCACAAATTAATTCAACAACTATGTATTTGATTTGTGCTGTTCTGAAGTAAAAGCACATCCATCTCCACAGGCTTCAAAGACTGTACATATCAATACAGAGGCTTCTTGATTATGCCAAGACCAAATGGAATAACTTAATGAGGACTGAGAACAGTAACAAAAAAGACCACCATCACAAAATCCCAACCAAAGATCAAAGCTAACCTCGATCTTGCCCTACTAAAGCCACTGAGCAGCTGCTCATCAGCTTTGACAGGGACCAGACCAAGCGCACAGAGGACATCCAGTCCACCAGCCACATGCTTTTTCTTGAGCCCTTCTACCTGGAGAGCAGAGCTGTTACAGATCTAGGGAGGCTAATGAGTCCAAATGTGAGGAAAAACAGGCAGCAAAACCTCATGTGAATGGCATTCTCAATTAAGTATTTTGAGACTAAGAGGCAATTATTCCTTACAATGCCCCTCTCGTTTTTCTGTCTTAGGGAAAGATGTTGGAAAAGATTCAAGCAGAATTTATTTGGATGCTGCAAAAGGCAATTTTAGGCAGCGAGTCATCGCAGGGTTCAGCAGTCATGGACTCTTGTCCTGTTTTAAATTGCCAAAACAAGATTCCCCTGGAAGAGGGAAAACATTACATCTCTAAGCAGCCTTCCTGTCCCATCTCCCTTCTCATAGCTTTGAACAAACTTTGTTCGAGGAAAGATTATTTAGATCACCCAATCAGAAGTGAATTAAACCTAAGACTGTTTTAAAGACCTGACTTGCTTTGATCCAAATACCTGTTTCCTTTACAATCAGTTTCTCTTTGCATCAGTTTGAGCCTTTTTTAAGGATCAGCTGGAACATCTTTCCACCATAATTCTGAAAGCAATATAAAGTGTGAATAGCCATTGAGACACAGTGAATGCCCAACAGAGACACATTTCTGTGCCGTCTTCCTACCCTCCACCGACAGCCAAGGCTTTGGGAGAACCTGATGCAGCACCACAACTTGCCCAGCCTGTAATGGTCTAACTGGGATCACAGCAGCACTCTAACTATGCACAGCAGTCTCCTTTGGGACTTCACAGCGCATGCCATCAATGTGTAATAACACTACACATCGTGAATTATGGAGTTGCTGGAATCGATGGGATTTTGCATATTAATTGCAAACACACCCAAAAAGACAAAGGAACTTATTGGCTTAATTAGTGTTTCAGCTCTAATAACATTCAAGCTTCATCCTCACACAAATTGACAAAGAGCAGCGCCGTGTTACTCCTCGAGGATGCTTTGCCTTTTGAGAGGGGACGCTAAAGTTTATGATCCGAGCTCTCTCAGTTGCAGTGATACACTCAGCAGGGTCCTGGCGGATCTGAGCTTTGGAGATATTTGACTCCTCTCTTTCCTAGGTAGGTTGCTAGATGCTGGCAAAAGGAGCTACCACACCTTCCCAGCAGATGCTAATGGTGTTTTCCCTGAAAGGTATTTATGTAGTGACACTTACTGGGCAGGACACAAAACAGACCTGGACCATTTCCATCTCCAGTGTACAAAGACTGAGATTCCTTATAATACGTCCCCAAACACTACATAACAGGAAACAGTTGCCACACTGGCAATCTGAGCACGTGATGCACTTAAGGATTGATTCTGACTCCTTGGATGGTGAGAAAAACTAAGTCTGAGAAGAATTAGGTCAGTGTACCTGGGAGCAGACTCCGGCCCTTGGGGTCCCAGCTCCCAGGAAGGACAGCTCTATGAAACATGAGGTGCCAGGAGAATGAGAAGCAAATGACAAGAATTCAACTGTATACCAAAACAAAACAGAGAGAAACCCACCTGGATCTGATCTCCATCACCTCATGCATTCACATGCTGCAGCACAGCACAGCTGACGCAAAGTTTCAGGAACAGCATTACAATAATGAGAGATGAGCAAGACACCACCTGAAAAGTAGTTTCCTCCCCAAGGAGTGAAAACATTTTCCACATTATCATACCATCAAAATTGCATCTTAAAACTAAGATCGGACAAAGAATCATTGTTCATAAAGCCTGTGCAGAGGATAGCTCACATCTTCAAACAAGTTATTCTCCCGGGCATGTTTCCCCTCCATTCTCAGCAGCAGATCTCTCCTCTTTGGGATGGGGATCACATCACGATACTTAAGCAACAAGCAATTTGTTGACAAAGAGAAATGGCACCAAGAAAACATTTCAGCTGCATTCAAGACGGGGCTTGGGTATTTTTCTAGACATGATCTGGCAGCTGCAAGCAAGAAGAAGAGCCAGGATCATGTGAACATCCCTGCACTGGGGGGAGCGCAGCCAAAGGCTGCAGGCAAGCCATGCTCTCCATGTCACCGTGCTCGCAGCACACTAGAGGAAACAATCCTGCATTAATAGGGCAGCAGATCAGAGGGATCAAACAGGCCTTTTCTGTTTCTACCCTAGCTCGTGCCAAAAAAAAACAAAACAGGAGAAAATGCAACACAGAGCAGGATATGCCACCAGCCACCTGTGAAGAAAACCTACTCCCATTTATTAGAATACAGAATTGTGCCACACAGGATAATGGTTAACTGAGGCTATTTTATAATTGGAAGAACCCAAAGAAGACGGGCATTTATGGCTTTCTCTACAAGAAAACAGGGCCATAACTCCCAGCTCCTTCAGAACTACACTCTGCCAAACCTTGCAAGCAAGAGCCCGCAGAACACTCTGTGCCGGGGACCAGGACGCAGTGGTGGCTTGGCACCTTTCAGATTGTGACCTGAAACCACCAGCTCTCAGGGCTTCAGCCTGAAACACGGGGGGAAAGAAGGGGAATTCCGATGTCTGTTGAAGCCTAGGACATCAAATCACACCGCAGCCCCAGCTTCTGGCCTACCCAGGAGGTAATGCCGCCATCCTCCAAGATATTCCAGGGAAACAGCACTGTCCTTCACTGACCTCTTCATAATTCATCGTTAAGGCCAGTAACAAACCAATCCTAAGTTAGGAGGAATAAGAACAAGCTCAGATCTCTGCTTTAGTCCCCCACGCAGCCTTCAAAAACCAAGCTTGCTCAAGGGCGAGTGGTGGGCTCAAGAAATAGTCGAGCATCTCCCCCACTTCTGCTGTGGCACCTGCTACGTGACCAAGGGATTAACTTCTGAACTGGCACGGGCTAAGTCTAGAAAAACAGGCCCCCATTTGCA
Organism: Ardeotis arabs; assembly: GCA_011801015.1. Classification (NCBI taxonomy): domain Eukaryota; kingdom Metazoa; phylum Chordata; class Aves; order Otidiformes; family Otididae; genus Ardeotis; species Ardeotis arabs. The sequence continues at coordinate 91,432 of JAAGAY010046569.1, forward strand.
TGTTAGCCGTAGCTTATCGTCAAGCTGAACCCCTTTCTGCCATTACACATGAAACCAGGTGAGAGCAGGCTCTCACCCATAAGTGTCAGGGTGTCCACAGGGTAACAGGTTACCTCTCTCATCTGTAATGAATCTTCCAAGTCTCTGCATGATGCAGGCATTCACGGTAAAAAAGACCAAACTCCTTGCAGTCTCAAAGTCAGTGAAGATTCAGTTAGTCTTTATTTTATTCTGACAGGCTCCTTTATCCCAGAGACAATACTAAGACACAGGATCTTATCAGGAATTTTTCCCAGAGTTCAGTCCAATCACAGTAAGGAAATAAAAACAGCATTTTACCAAAGAAAAAGGCATTTGACACAAATATATTAGATTTAAAACAGATTTATATGCCATTTTGCCTCTATCTGCCACAGACTCATTTAATATAATTAGTCTGTGGCACAAGCAGAAAAAGATTGCTCGAGCATCCACCAAACCCACCTCCCTACTTGGAGTTCACAGATTAAACCTGTCCAGGCACTGTAAGCCACTGAAGGAGACAAGCAAGGAGATAAGCAAGCATTAAATTACCGAGAAAAATGCCCAGAGTGAGTTTCAAAAGCAGTAAGCCCGAGACCAAAGCGTGGCTCAATGCACCGGTGTAACGCCACAAGGGACAAAAAGCAGCACTTTGCTTTTCTAACAGCAAAAGGGAAAGAGGAGAACCCAGAGAAGAGGCTGTCCTGCCCCGCTGTGGGCCAGGCATTGCTCCACAAAGGGAGGAGCATCGAGGAGAAAATCTGCAAGCCCAGATCCTGGAAAACACACACCTGGCACCAGCTTTTGCACGGGACAGCAGACACCCAGCTGCTCTCGCGGCACAGGTATCCTCAGAAAATTCCTCAGAAAACAGCATCCCCATCGCCCCTTTCAGCATGTTTTGTGTGCTTGGATGTCTCCCTGCTACCCTTTTTTCCAGAGATCTCTTCCATAATCAGTGCTGCCCAGGCACGGTACAAGGGTCAAGGATTCACACCAGTAGTGCAAAGATCAGGTATCTGTTGCTGCAACATCTAAGTTGCTTTGAGAGCATGAACACCTGCCTTTTTTCTTTTAATCTTAATTTTTTAATTATCATTTTAACTTGAGCATGCAGCTGTGCACAAAACAGACATACCCTTTGTCTAAAACTCTGACCTTCCACACCTTTCAGGGTGGTTTCCCTATTCGCATCACACCTGATCACCTCACAATTTTTAAAAGCATTTCCTTTTCTCATCATGCAAAATAACACTTCTGAGGGGTCAGACCTCCAAAGCAGATACTGGACAATGGTTGTTTGAGATGCCAGTATCATTTGGGAAAGCCAGTCCCAGAGAAAGCTGAAGCCAGCCTCTGAGTACATATTAATTCTCTTCCTCTGATCCAAACCAGGGGACCAGGGTATCCCCGCTACAAACAGCCCCTTCTCTTTTGTGCCATGAAATATAAACACATAGAACTCAGGGACCACATCTGAGGGAAGGAGGACTCAGTGGGAGCCCATGGGGTGGGAAGCCCACCACAGGTGACCTGCTCCCACCCACAGCCACACACAGCACAGGGACTGCCACCCCCATCTGCAACCCTGCCTCTGCTCCTCTGGACAGCTGCACCACCGAGCACTAAAGTTTTTCATCTCCCAATTGCTTTTCCATGTGTTACTTCAGAAAAAAAAAAAAAAAAAAAAAAAAAACAAAAAAACCCACACCACAC